>JACERR010000086.1:0-124570 GCA_016760335.1 Gastrodia elata
TCATATACAAATAATAGAGAAAATTATCAAAATGATCCCTTTGTAAAATACTTAAAATAATCTTTAACTCTTGTACATATTCTTTTTGGTCCTTTGACTCTTATTTAAATGTTTTTTTTATCCCCCAGTTAACACAACATCCCCTTCCGTTAAGTTTGAGCCGGAGTCGGTGTTCCAGCAAAATTCAGCAGCCGATTTCCGCTGGAATCGGCTGTTGGAATAGGCTGTTTGATTCACGGCTGATTCCACTGGGGTATCAGCCGCTAAAAATGGAGCTGTCCAGCTGCAAGCCTTGCAGTTGGAATCGGCCGCTAGATTCAGCTGCCATTTCTAGCAAATAAAAGAGACACATTGAAACGTATAGTTTAGCTAGTAAATGATTGAAACAAATGGTTGCTTAAGTAGGCATATATAGGCAGTTTAAATGAAATATATACACGGTTCAGAAAATAAACCAACAAAAGAAACAGATTCTTTATATGATTTTAACTAAATAAATAACCAAAATTAAATTAAAAGAAGAAAACTTACTCATCCAACTTTCTCAAATTTCTAAAGGCAGCGATCAAACTATTACATATTTCCAGTAGTGTACTTCCACCAACATGTTCAGTAATGAAAACAGCATTCTGCTGATCATGTTGTAGCGACAGATAGCACTGAAAACAGCAAAATATAAATTGATCATCGAACAAAAGTTTAAAAATAATTAGCAGCTTGCATTGGGTACTAATGGTTAGACTGCAAGAAAAACATGGAAAATTCCTTTGTTAAATGAATTAAAAAAACAGCCCACCATTGGGGTTCGAGTAAAAAGCATCTGTTTTATTTTAGCAAATGACCATATGTAATTAAAATAAAGAACGTTGGTGCTGCATGAAAATAAGATTACCATAATAATAAAAAAGATATAATAAACTACACGCATGTAGCAGTAATGTAATAAGATCACAATTAAGAATCAGGATTAAATGTAAAAGTATGTATTGAATCTAGGCTCCGCTGGTTCCAGATTAGCACCAGTACGAAGGTCTTCATCACAATTGTTGGTATATTTAATAGTCGTAGTTTAATAAGTTAAACATCTAATTAGGGAACAAGTTAACAGGAGATTTACTCTGTTATTAGTATCCTTTTAATATCCTCCTTGTAACCTTAAACTTTTACCAAGCAACCTATGTACACTTATTTTCACCATATAGCATCAATCTCCATAAAATGTCTGCAATGGAACAAGTTCCCAATATTTTGGGAGTTGATGATTGTGATTACTGATTGTCTACACCGTAAATGAGCCGACTCCATTTTTCTTGACTCTTCACACTAGGGTTGCTTCAAATTATCCTCAACATTTCCCATTACAATATCCTTCAAGACAACTGGGATTTTGTCTTCTGGCCCTCGCTGTAGCATTACCATAACAATACTTTCCATGAGACTTCCGTTATAGATCTCAACAAACTACACCGCTAAATTAAACCATTGTTAATGTCACAATTAAATGGCTCATTTGACTAATTCAAAAAAATGGTTTCCAATGGTATAAGGCCGGCTCCCCCAAAGCATGATATTCTCACTGGCATAACCAATGTTTCATGAACTATGTAATAGACAGGAGAGTTCAGACACCAAAAATGTCTCACGTCATTTACCACTTTTTTAGTCTTTTCCTGTATAAAATAAGATGTCAGAAAGTAACCAAGAGATACGAGTTTTCCTCTTTCAATTCACACATAAGTTTAACCCTACACTCAACCCACCTATGCTCAACAGGCTCCAATGACCATTCTCTCTTCCCTAATGAACATTCTCGTATCAGATATTATCTTGATCCATAAGTGAGAATCTTCGCACACTGGTGTGAAGAAAAGGAGAAACGGGTACCCTAAACCTTAAACCCTTTTATGGCTTCTTGGCGCAACACCAAGTCAACCACTCTCCCCAACCCAGTTGTTAATTTTCTTCTTTTCTCCTAAAATGATTCCTTCTTCTGACACTAACTAACAAAATTAGCAAGTCAATTAACCTAATATAAATGCTACCTTCTTTGGATTATATGATCACTCAAAAACGTGTAGGTATCTCCACATTTTAAATTGATTGCAGGAGACAACATTTGTAATGTTAATTTGAATTTTAACCAATCTTTCTCCTAATTGTATCAAAAATAGACCCAAAAAGTGTCAGAAATGGAGGTCAAGCAACAAAAACATAAACCTAACATTTCAGTTTCAATCTCATTATTTAATCCAACAAAGCAGTAAAGAGACACTAAACTTCCCGTAAGCATTTCATTATAGAAGAAAAACAACAAACAAAGCTAAAAATTAAAACTAATTAAAAAGACCTACTAAGTGGAATCAAAGTGCAGCATTAGACCTCGACAACTCGATCTTTATCATTGAATCCTATAACCTAAGAAATGTTGGGTGTTGTAAATTACAAAATAACTACATATCTCGATTCTAAATTACATTAATATGAAGGCAAATAATGTAAGGTGCATGCGGGTTTTTAAATATTGAAAATTATGAAAATTTGGCAATTCTTAAAAAAACTATATATAGAATAATTACTTATGACCTGAATATAATATTTCAAGATAATCTTCACGTAAGTAATCAAACACTTACCATGCCTCTAATACTCTAGTAAAATAATAACATTTAATCATTATCATAAGAACATTAATTTCAATAGCATAAATAACAGTATTTAACCTTTATCAGTTAGTCTTTTTCTAGCAGTGTTTACTGTTTTATTTAAAAAACAGAACAAATCATAGATTTGTGTGAGATTCTAATGAGCTCACTATCAAAACTAGTACCATTTCCATTATCATTTCCATTTATATTACCAATAATACAGCATATCTGGCCAATAATATAAAGGGTTTACTCTATAGATCATTACACATATATACACATCATTTAATGCAGAATAAAAATAATCATCTATGCTTAAGTATCATGTTAACGGTTTATGAATTAAAATTAGAATATTTCCTAATGATCACTAATACATAATTATATATATATATATATATATATATTAAAATGCTTAATATATTTTGCGCGCGCACACACACACACACACACACACACACACACACACACACACATATATATATATATATATATATATATTAACTTGTTGCATTTTATATATTTAGCAAAAAAAACTTACAATAGATAGGAAGTTTGGGACCTCAAAACCATCAAACAAAAAAGCAAAAAATGAGAAACTCTCAAACAACATATATATATATATATATATATATATATATAGTTATATTTGTATTTCACAAAATCAATTTGATTTTGGGTCATGTAAATCTACCATAAAATATATACATTTACTAGGAGGTTTGATGAAAAAATTTAGAAAATGAAAATAGTATCATCTTTTGATTCAGGATTGAACCTACATCTAATTATAATGCCTAATATTTATATTTGGGATAGGGCTTATATCCGTTAGAATGCCAAAATTTGATTCAGAATTGGGCTTACATTTGCTCAGAATTCTCGGAATAGTGAGTCTTACGGCCTTATCATTTAGACAAAATGGCCCAATATTGTTTGTATTTTAGATATTTTAGATCTTCATAAGTTGGATAATAATTTTAGCAAATGTCTGATTATTTGGGTATTCGAATATTTTGACTTGATTTAATTCAACAAAGACAAGTTAGATCTATTAGGAATCCAATAGCACAACTCAACTAAGACCATTTATATCAACTAAAAATTGCATATTATAAGTTTCTTCTGTGCACCTATTTTATGTTTCATATGCAGGTAACAGGAAAAAGGTGAAAAATACTTGGGTAATTCAAAATGAATGAACAAATAGTGGTATATGGTGTCCTGAAAGTGGAGGACTGACAGCAATACAAGATAGCTTGAAGGTGGAGCACTACCAATACAAGAAAGCTTGAAGGTGGAGCACTGACAAGGATATAAGGTAGCTTGAAGATAAAGCACCAACAATTATACTAGGTAGCTTTTAGTATTTAACCCAGAGGAGGGTACTGAGAGTAATACCCTTGTATTCTGAGTTGTGGAGTCTTGTGCTTACATATGTAAGAATATTGTGAGCATCCCTCCCCCTCTTCTCTTTTTGTTTTTTTTGTTTCTCCGTATCAATTGTCATCACCTGTCTATCACAAAGCGACAATAATCTAAATCTCATTTTAAAGCTCCATTTTCTTCAATCCTCAATTTAATTAATTTAATTTATTTGTAACTTTTATATTATTAATAGATGTAAACATATGTTATTGTAATGTAATATTATTAATAATATTATTTAATTTGTAATGAAATAGTCAATTAATTAATTAATATATTATTAATAATATTAATTAATTTGTAATGTAATAATCCATTAGTTAATTAATGACTAGAATTAATTTTAATATTATTTCATTGATATTATTAATAAATTAATGTCCATCTCCTAGTACAAGGCTCGACTAGTAGCTCGCAAAAGAATCATGCATTGATTACACAGATACTTTTAGCCCAGTTGTTAAACCCACCACCATCAGAATCATTTTCACCATTGTTGTCTCTCGCAATAGATCTATTCAACAGCTCGACTTCAAAAATGCTTTCTTAAATGGCAAACTTCGTGAAACTATCTACAAAATAAAGCCCCCTGGTTTCATTGATCTGGATCATCTCACATTTGTTTGCAAACTTAATAAGTTCATCTATGGTCTTAAGCAATCACCTCAAGCTAGGTACGACTCTCGCCACCACCATTGCCAAACTCGGTTTTCAACATATCACTTTGTACCACTCTCGCCACTACAATTGCCATACTCGGTTTTCAACATAGCACTTTGGACCTTTTTCTTTTCCATTACTCCTCAAAGTATATGTGGATGGCGTCCTCATTTACAAGTGACTCATACAAACCACCATTGGCCAGCTTTCCAAGATGTTTTTGCTTAAACATCTTGGTGCACTACATAATTTCCTTGGCATCTCCACTGTCTGCTCTGACACCAGTATCCATTTATATCAAACCACCTACATTCGTGATATCCTATCTAATGTCAGCATGCCTGAATCCAAACCGTGTCATACTCCCATTCAGGTTGGCACCATACTGTCGATTCTCATGGGAAAACCATCGCACGATGCCACAAATTACAGTCAGCGTATCGACAGTATTACTCACCCAGCACTTTATGGTGAAAAAATTAAGTTTATAGTACAACACATTGAACAAATATGAAACACCTTTGTTGCCTCAAATGTACCATACACCAAGGTATCTATAAGCGTGAGAGGTCACAGTTCCTGCTACGGTTGCGGCTTGCAGTCCCAAGGCGGGGTCGCCTAGTGGTTGCCGAGCGACTGTTATTGGGCGTCTCAATCAGTGGGTGAAGGCTAGTGTGGTTTGTGTCTGTCGATCCCTCTTTCGATCAAACGAGCCAGTGCATTCATCAGGCTTGTACAGCAGTTTGTTGAATCACAGACACGCAGTTGTTGGAGAGGTTACAGCAGTAGTTGTTCACATGAGTGGCCAATTCCGGAGATTTTAAGCAACCGCTCAATATTGGAAGAAGGCGCCATTGACGCAATAGTCGGAGGCGAGGGAGACTGTCTCAATGATTTGCACAAGTGATGCATGATTTTCTGTTTTTCTCCTGCTTCTTTCTAATTTTCTCTTTCTTCTTTTTTTTAATTCAACATTGCTTTTAATAATACATGAAAAGTTCATGTTTCTTTATTGTCAAACAACAAAATCTGCTATAAAAGTTCTTCCCTCAGATGTCCAAACCAAGTTGTGGCACCAAGATATCTTCCATGTCTCAATATTTTACATCAACCTTATTATATAAATGTTCAGCTAGGACTCGCAGCTACCAAAAATTTTTACCATTCTCATTGCTTCATCCAGTTTCTCAATATGAAGATGAAAACTTGGTAAGGACATTGCAGCTAAAAAAATTCTTGACTACCAATCTTTTTGTTTTCAAATTTGAATCAGATGCGTACAAATATAACAACATCATATTTTTATTCACTTGTCCTCATCATCTCTTCAACATATGTAAACCAAATTGCATTACTACTAAAGTAGTTTTACTGTTAAATAATGGTCATAATAAAGAAATTGGATTTAGCTATTAAAATATAAATCCAATGTTATGACTCTGCCCGATAAGTATCAAAAACGAACGTTAGAAGGGAAAACATAAACTTGTATTCATTAAAATTAAAAAAGTCAAATCTTTACCATCCAAACCACATAATAAAGATCCAACTATCATCAATAATTTCATTAAATGACAATAACAATAAAGTATTATAATTCAAAAAATCAGTAATAGATAAAAAGACAATAAAACTAATGCACAAAAAAAGAAACACTGCTGAGCAAGGATGGGCTGTTTAAGAATCATAAATTTCAAGATTTTATTCAAAAATTTCAAATCTCTTTAAATATTTATTCGCACACATTAAAAATATAAATTTACGTTTTCACCCCAAAATTTTAAAAATATAAAGGTACATCACATCCTGGAAGAAAAATCTTCATTTTTTTCCAAAATCACTTAAATTTCCCAAAATCATGTAAAATTGAAAATTATACAACTTTAATTAAGAAACTTTACATCTTAAAGACCCAAAGAGTGCAAATTATATACCTAGAAAGCAATTGTCACTTTCTTTGATTCTTATAAAACCTTCAATGTTGATAATTGTGAAGGCCCCGACGTCGGTTCAGCGGAAACCGTTCCGACATCGGGTGTTCACTTACCGCAGGATCATATTGAGTAACTTGAGAGGAAAAGAGCATACACATACAAAAGTCCAAGGATATTATTCATTTATTTCAATGTTCACTTTACAAGGTCTTTTCAACACTCCTCGTACAAAAGTAAAAATAAAGAAAAAGATCAAAGATAAACAAGCAACGATAAAAATAGCGCCAAGGATCTCATCGGCAGTTGAACATTTTAAGCATTAGAGTTCTTGAGCGTAATCCCCTAGGAGCACCTGACCTGGTATTGTACAACAAACAATACCGGGATTGGAATTCCCAATAATTAGAGAGTACTCTAAGTGCCACAGTAATCAATGCAATATTACATTTTATAATAGCAGAGATGCAATTTGCAAAGGAGATGCAGGAAAAATATTAATGTAAATGCGCAAATAAAATAATTAATTTCCTGCAAAAGATATTAGCTCAAAAATGCAGGTTACTGATGTCTTCACTTCCAGTAACCTGCCACGAATGTTGTTACTGATGTCTTCTTTCCAGTAACAACCCACGAATGCTATTACTGATGTTATTTTTCTGATAATTAGCCACGAATGTCGTTACTGATGTCTTCTTTCCAGTAACCTACCACGAATATTGTTATTGATATCTTCTTTCCAGTAACAACCCACGAATGCTATTACCGATGTCATTTTTTCGGTAATTAACCACGAATGTTGTTACTAATGTCTTCTTTCCAGTAACTGGCCACAAAGGAAAAGGATGTTAGGTTTCTAACAACCAACCAAGCATTACTGTTACTGATGTCATTTTTTCAATAACCCACGAATGTTACCACGTTGGTTCCGAACAACCAACCAAGCTTCAAAACGAAATTTGGCTTGAAGCAATTTAAGCAAAGCAAAGCAGTAATAAAAATGCAAAATGTAATACATGTCATGTATTGGGTACCTTTTTGTCCTTTAGGTTCAGAAGTTCAACAGCTCGAATGAGTGACAGTTCGCTCAATCTGCATTTAAGTCCCCGATATTTTTTTTAAGTTAGCTTTTTTTAATCAAATGATTTAGGAGTTCAATTTCTTCTTTCATTCTGTTCTTCTTTTGCTTTTGAAGTTCGTTTTATTTAAGCTGCTATTAAAACAGCTATAATTATTAAATGGTTTTATGATTATGATTGAAAAAGTCCGAATAAAATGACTAAATTGAAAAAAAGAAATAATAGTCATTTATAATAATTTGTATTGTTTGTCATTATTGATTAATGACAACAATGCTAATGTGGTGACATAATCTCATCTTCAAAAAGATTAATAAGTATATATAGCAAAGTAACTTCTCATCTTTTCTTCTTCAATTTCCTCCAATTCCAACCTCTCATACCTTAGCTTTTAAGATTACCAGAAAATAAGGGAGGGTTGGAACGGGGTAGCCGAATGGCTGGCCGAGGTGGCAACGGCAAGAGGCTGGCTGGCAGCGGCTACTGAGTGACTTGGCGGCTTGATAGCTGGCTGTCGAAGGCTGCCGAGGGCTGCTGGAAGCTGCCGGAGAGGGAGCTGGCTGGCTAAAGGGGACTGCCGGGGGCTGTCGGGCTGCCGAAAGCTGCTGGAAGGGACTGTCGGGGGCTGCCGAAAGGAGGCTGGAGTGGCTGAAGTGGGGCTGGCGCGGCTGCCGAGGGCTGGACTACTGTTGGCAGGCTGCCGGAGGCTGGGAGGAGAGAATGGCTGCTTGAGAAGGGAGGGAGCTGGTTGGAATAAGGAAGAGGGCTGCTGTGGGGGGCCTCTATTTATAGAGGAGAGGGCTTGGGGGCTCGGCTGAGGGGGGAGGCGAGCGCAGGCGGGCCCTCCTGGCAGGCGGAAGGGGGAAGGGAAGGTCAGGGTCGGCCCATAGGGCCGACAGCCTGCGCCAAAAATGGCGCAGGCAGGCGCACGGGGCGCCTGCAGGTGCCAGGCTTCCGCCTGACGCGGAAGCTTCTTTCGCCCCTTTTGGCAGAAGAAAATCGCAATCTGCGATTCTAAGAGGGGGGGGCGTAGGAAAACAGAGGGAAAATGGGAAAAAAAATGGAAAACAAAACTTAAACTTTAAATTAATTGCATTTTCCACCGTTTGGCATCCATATGCAACGAAACTTGGCACCGAGGTGTGTTACAACATGACAATCACCCTCGCGCCGAAAATTTTCAATTCGGAGCAAAATTTTATTTTATTTTAATTTTAAAGGTTCAAAACTTCGAAAATTTGCCACGATCAAATCGGCGCTCAGAATTTGATGAAACTTCTCGAGCAGCTTTTAAATAATATACTTAACATGTCGACACTGAAAACGATGAATTCGGACATGTATTCCAATGTTTCAATTTTAAAATTTAGAAATTTCAAAAAATAGAACGGGAGCTTCCGTTAATCAGATTTTTCTCAAACTAGGGCACTTTGATATAAAACTTATTTCTATCTATTGATAGTTTTGTTTGCCCTGAATTGAAATTCCCGGGATCCTAATTCCTAAGGCAGGATTCTGACCTAATTTACAAAATAACAACTTTGGGTCGTTACAATAATCCTATCTGATAAAGGAAATATGTCGAGATAACATTATATATCTATCATGTCTATAAACATCTCACAAAATAATCTTTGAGTGTAAGTAACACTTGAAAATCTCACATGCATGTTCCTTCATTAATATTAAAAAATGATAATTTATTGCATGCTACTAATTAATTGTCACCATCATTTCTCAAAACTGATAACCCTATATCAATTGGTTATCCTAACAAATCATCTTAACACATCATCTTTGACTGTGTGTTTTGGCCATTCTCTTAACCTATACTATGATCACTTATTTCCTTAAGCTATTTGATGAATCATTTTCAATTATTCTCATTATAGTAAAGTTACATTGTTATTATACTATTACAAGAAAATTGTTCTCTGTCTATGTTACTTCTCATTCCCTACCTCCACTTATAAATTACACCGCTCAAGTGCAAATTCCTGCTTCTCCACCCTTGCAAGTTTACACTCCCAAATATTGTTTCGTTACGCAACACCTTCCATTAACTACTACAGAGCTTCCAAATATTAGTATGCAATCAAAAAACAGCACTTCATATTGATGTCCAGAAATAAACAACAATGCATTAATCATTCAATCCTTTTGTATCTTTCAATTATTTCTCTTTCATTTGTATATAATCTCATTTACAAGGACATACAAAAATGCCACAATGGAATCCAATGGGAGGGAGGCTATGAATAATCAAGAACATGTCATTGATTAACAAAATTGGGAATCTTGTGGATCAAACCGACTACATATTCTTTGGCTATTAATTGCCCACTTCAATTTGATGGCTCCGATGATCATTATAAAGGTCACTTGGGAGCAAAAGAATATTTCAAGATCATGACAATAATTACTTCAAATTTTATTTTCTGATTGATCTCTGTCTCCCCATTTATATCTTAAAATTAATCAAGGACAATAATTACTTCAAATTTTTATTTTCTGATTGAACTCTATCTCCCCATTTACATCTTAAAATTAATCAAGGACATTAATTACTTCAAATTTGGCATTCTTCTTCTAACATAATGATTTTGGATGCATGTATTGATATCATTAATCTAAATAGAATTGGTGTATTAATCATTACTAAAATAAATAATATTTAGATAAATATTCTCTTCAAAAATACTTGGTGAAAAAGGTAAGTCCTTGATATTGGGTCTTCATATAGCAAAAATGAGAGCAAAAATACAGTAATGAACTTTTTGAAGAAATAAATCTTCTTGGGCATACATCTACAACCACTTCTAAGGATGCATGTAAATAAAAAAAAAAAACACAATTTTGAATGCATTGAAATTAACTAGATTTCATAATTTGGTTAAACATAGCAAAAAATAAACATGAAGGTAAATAAAGTAAATCTTATAAAAAGCATTATTTTATTATCCTCACTAATAAATACCATGAAAAAGAAATCATCACTTTCTTAACTACATTTTCAGTTAACAAGCAACAAAATGTACTGACATAATACTATAAAGCACAGCCAGCATGACAAACCGATAAAGCTGTGATTTATTAGAAAAATAAAAGATGTATTGTACCTAACAGGGTCCTATCAACAGAAAATAGTATCATATAAATAATTTGTTCAACAAAAAATATGAAATTTATATCAGCAATCATGGAAATTTAGGCATGCTACATTCACCTTGAAAGCTTGTGCAAGGAGCAGACAAGCCATCTTAGATATCATGTTTTTCAAAATACCACCAGTTGTAGTAGGATTTGAGAAGCAATGCAAGATGCCCTTTAAAGTGTCATTATTTAAACTTTTTGATCCCCTAGTGCGCATAGAAAGCTGAAAATTAAGGCAATTTGGGAAGCATATAAGCTTTCAAAGTAACAAAACTTTCAATAATCCAGAAGTTCAATAAAGGCAAGTGAAAAATAATCAGTCTAAGAAACCAGTCTACACATGTTAGGAACACTATTAATAGTTTGGTATTTCATTCAAAAAAATTTTAAAAAATTAAAAGAAATATCTTGCTGTTTCAGTCTTTAAATTATCTCCATATTGATTCAAAGGTCACAAGTTTAAATCATATAAAAACCTAGTTGTGCAGACATGGTATAATTTAGCCCCCGGACATTATTGGCAAATAGCCTATGAACTATATGCACCTTTTGTTGGAATTACAAATTAAGAATACATGTGTAAGCATTCCGTTGGTTTGCTGTTCAAAATAGATGTTAATACTCATGGAACGAGAATACATGGGATGATGCTAATATTATAATGATATTCAGTTTGTTGCAATTGGCTTTCATGAATTACTAGTACACTGGCTAGGAAAGTTTTAATATCTTGGACACATTACTAGTTATGATGATTATATGTTTAACTGTATTTTTTCTGGAGCTGTAAAAGACCAGTTAAGTGTAAAAGTTCACTTATATTCTGATGTTCAACACTAACCATTTGATATAAATAATACTTGGCATTAAGTGTTGCTATACCCATGATGTCCCTAAAATGAATATGATGTTTTTTGAAATACATGCATTTCTTTAAAATATACATATATGCATGCATACATACATACATATATATATATATATATATATATATATAACTAAGGTAGCATGCTGCATTCAACCAAATCCTTAACAAACAACAACAACAATACAAAGTCTTAATACCACTAGATGAGATTAGCTATATGATTCCTTAGTTTCTATTGTGCACGAAAAAATAGAAGCCTAAATTTCATATAGAAATTATCAATTCTAATAGTTTCTTCCCCTGTCATTTTGGCCTTCCTCTGTTCTTTTAAAATGAGTGAAATTCATAAACTTAAGTTTTCTAACAGGGGCATTGCATAGGCCACTTAATATGTTCGAACCATCTAGGGCAGCATTCTCTAATCTTATTCATTATTGGAGCCACTCCAACTTTGCTACAAATAAACTCATATCTCATTCTATCCTAGTATACTCACTCATCAATATAAGCATCCTCATCTCTGTAACACATATACTATCACTAAGTTTTTTCTTTGTTGGCCAACATTCAACCCCATTAACATAGCTGGTCTTATAGCTGCTCTATTGTAAAATATCAAAAATCTCATTTCTAATTGTTTATTAATATTTAAATAAATTTGACCTCAGATTGAAAATCTGACTTCGTCATTACGTTCACCACTCCCAAATTAGCTAGGAGTGAAGTTTTGAACGCATTTGGAAGTCGTCAAATTTTCTTCAAATATTTTAATATTATTTAAATACTTTAAAATTCGAGTAATTAAATACTCATCGGATCAAAAATCCGAGTGCACCATTGTGTTCAGAAGACCTCAATTAGCTAGAAATGATATTTTTAAAATTTTTGGAAAATATTTATTAATATTAAGTTTAAATTAATTAAATTGATTAAAATAAATTAAATAATTATTTATTTAAATAAATCAAACGGCGCCGTCACATTTAAGTAACGCCGTTACCTAATTTTCTTTCCAAGCCGTCCAATGTGACGGATCACTCGATCCGTCCGATCGTGCGATCGGACGGTTGCAACTCCGTCGTCTTCAACGCCTCCCGCGTGACACGTAAAGGACGCGTGGCGCCCTAATTAACCCCAGTGCAATGCTAGGGCACGTAAACCACCGCTCAAGCAACCAATAAAACCCTAATTAAACCCCCTCGTCCAGCATTCATCCTTTAGAAACCTATTTTAAACCTTAACTTGATTCTGTCGACTACATCGAGGTACTCCTTCCTTAAGCTCCCTACAGTTTGATTGATACCTTGTTATGCAATTATTTAGTCAATCATATTTTGAATCGTGCTCTCACGAGCCCGATTCATTCGGGTTTTTGCCAAACCCTAATCGCGCGATTCATCAAAGGAGACGAAGCGTCTCTCCTCGATCTGCCGTTGGATTCGATGTGCGAATCCAACCGACGGATCAGGACGAGTTCAATCCCGACCGTCGATTGAATGGTCTGTCCCGACCGTTTTTGTGGACCGGTTCGAACTAATTAAATCTGCCGGTCCACATGAACCGCGGCTGTATGATGCCGTGGGTCCCACTGCCTGACCCAGCAGACGCCAGAGCTAATCTAAGCCGTCCACGTGGCTGTGGGTCCCGCACGTTATGATAAAAACCTGCAGATAAAGTTAAAAATATATATATATAATAATAATTATAATAAAATATATATAATATTATAAAGATATTAATTAACTTAATAAAATAGGTAAGTATAAATACTTATAAATATGAATATATAATTAGTATTAGATTAATAATAACATCTTAAATAAATATATTTAACAGATAAATAAAATATTTAATAATATTAATCAAATTTAAATATATATACTTAGATAAACAGCAAAAATATATAAGTAGAAAATTAAATTAAGAATATTATTTCATCAGTAACATTAATATAAATATACTTATAAAACAGTAATTAATATATGTATGTATATAATTAAATAATAACATTTTTACAAATAGATAAAAATATAATAACAAAAAATGAAAATCTTTAATAATTAAATAAAATAAAACAAATTAATTAAAATAATACATTTAATTAATTTAATTTAAATTCATATATATATATATACTCTTACATAAATAGAAAAATTAAATCTAACTAATATCTAAATAAATATTTTAATTACTTCAAACAAAAAAAGGAATATTAATTAAATAAAATTTATGATTAGCAAATATATAAATTTATCAAAAGTTAAAAAGTAATATTAATTCATATAAAAAGCAATTAGTTTAATTCAAATAATTCCTAAACTATAAACCTTAATAACTTGCAAAATATAAGTCCAATTCATACAATTAAATATATTAAATTAATCAGCAAAAATCAAGAAATATTTTAGTGCCATTCAAATTTCAGTAGGAGTAATATTTTTTCATAATGATATTTTTGAATATTTAAATAATTATAAAAATAGTACAAAAACTTAGATTAGCCATAACTTTATGTGTGTTTACCCAAACATACCTAATATGGGTCTTAAAATACTCAGAAAAGCTTAAGAAATAATTTAGAAGTATTAATTTTGCTGTTTGGATTAAAATTAAATTAATCACAATTAGGACCTAACCCTAATTAAGCCTTTAACCCTAGAAACTTCAAATAACCATAAGTTAACCAATTTAGCTCCAAATTAAGTGATCCAAATATCAATTTAGATCAGAAAATCCTAATTTACAGTAAAATGCAAAAATATTTAGGATCCAACAATTGGATCTTCTAATTAACACTAATTACTCTAAGACTTGATTAGTGAATATTAGCAAATCTAATAAAAATTAAGTGATTTCAGTTTTAAATTACTCGTAAAGTAAATTAGAACCTAAATGTATAATTAGTTTAATAATTTTGTGACTAAATTCACTAATCACTCACTAATCACATTTAACCCTAATTATTAACCCTAGAAATTAGATTAGCTATAACTTAACCAATTCATATCAGAATTGAATAAATTCAGGTTCTATGAAAACCTTAAGATATAATCTACAATAAACTAACAAAAATTTTATATTTTATTAAGGGTAAAATTACTAAAATACTCTTATAAGGTCAAATTCTCAATTTGACCTTATAAGGCATAATAATTAAATAGCTCAATAAAATAAATCAAAATATTCAAATATACATTTTATTATTATTTTAGGAAATCTAATATTACAAAATATAAAATATTAAATTAATGAATTAAATTATTTTGGCAGATCAGAGAAATTAAAATTGATTGATATTTTGTCAAAACAGTCAGGTACGCAAATTTACTTATAAGTTTTATTTCAGTATTCTTATTTGAGCCATTTTCCATTTGAGTACTATTTACACTGCTTACCGCATTTTTAATCTGCAAAAAATTTATATCAAATAGCATATAACAAAAAAATGAAACACAGTATATATATATTTTGTGGCGTATGTCTTTGGAGGGTGAAACACAACACTGGAATCTGTACAGATTGGGCCAGCTAGCAGCCCCTGGGAGTTATATGGAGGGATTTAGCCTCTTGTAGAAAGTAGGCAAATCCAGAGGAAAGACACACCAACAGTTCATATTTTGAGTAAGCTACCGACGGGTGGCGAGATAAGCTTCCTATAGGTTATGCCTATGGGTTTACCCATTTGGGCTCAGAAATCTACAGACTCGACTTGTTGTTACAGATGCTTTTAATAAAATTTACAAATTTCATGCTTTTTATATAAGTTGAATTTTCACAGCTAATTTGCAGGGCAGAAATTGAAATTGAAAATTGCTTTATTTTCTATGCAGATTTTCAGTCATTTTCATACTTGATTCATGCCTATTATAGGATGCTAGATTTATTCTTATAAGAACGATTTGCGTACTCCTACCTGACTGGTAAACTAAATTTTTCAAGTTTTGAGAATTAAAATCTAGAAGAGCTGCCAATTAAAAGAAGAAATAAAGAAGCAGGAGAATATAAATATTTTATTTTGTAAAAGATAAACTTTAAATTTTCATATATGTTTGGCTCTGTGTATAAATGAACTTTGGACTTTTATTATGTCCTTTTTGTATATATAAAAAAGTATATGTTTACACTGTGATGAATTATTCTTTAAAGACTCTCAAACTTCGATTCCCGGTCGCCACATCTATATAATTGAGTGGGATTTTCAGATCGCACAACACTACAAAAGCGCTCCTCCATTTCATCCAACCAGTTTGGTTCTTATTAATCACATTGCTCTATATTTTGCCATTATTTTGAATAGTTGAACCAATTGAACCTCTCTCTCTCTCTCTCTTCTTGATCACATGATCCTCAATAGTAATGTCCCCAAGATTAGGATTTCTAATAGAATTGAACTCACACTCCATATATTCTATTTAAGATCTACTAAGCAGAAACCTTTTAGATTCTAAAATAGTACTCCATAACTCAAATTTTGCTTTAACTTCAACCCAAGTCTTATCAACTAAAGAATATCAGCTGCAAATAATATGCGCTAAGGAATCTCCTCTTGAATGTACTTAGTGAGAACATCATAATCAAAGCAAAATATATGGGCTGAGAGCTAAGCCTTGATGTAATCCAATAGTAATAGAAAAATTAATAGACAAGTCACCTTGTAATCAAATATATGTTGCAGTCTCATTATACATATCTCTAATCACATCAATATATGCAACACAAATCCCTTTCCTCTCCAAAGCTCTCCAAAAAGCTTCTCGTAATACTATATCATAAGCCTTTTCCAAAATCAATATAAATTAAATAAAAATCTTTTCTATCTCAAAATTTCTCCATCAAACTTTTTTATATATGTATAACTTCTATAGTAGATCTTCCTGGCACAAAATCTTAATCAGTCTAAATTATAGCTTCTATGCATTGAAAAGCAATTTAGCACAAGGATTTACATAAGAATCAAGTTAGTTAGGTTCTTCTCCAAGGATTACATGAACTAATAATCCAAGCATCTTGATGAATAAATTAAACCTCATATTGTATCAATAATTAGTTTAAAATATAGTTGAATCTAATAATAGCATTTAATTTTCCCTCATTATAAAATTATAGCATAGAGTGAAAATTGTTTTAACATTAGCATATCATTTAGATTATCACAAAACTAATTAACACTACTTCAAATTGCCTATTGATCCATGATGACTCACAAAAATCAATTGATTTAGTCAAAACAAAAAAGTATAATGATTACTCCACTATGAGGGAATTCTAAAATGTACTTATCATTTGAATAGAAAGGGATTAACCACTTGAAGAACCTAAATATTCACGGAAACCATTAGTTGATGATATATTTGTATTCTAAAGTACTTGCAAAATCAAATTTTCAAATTTTGCAAAACATCAAAGCATGTATCATTATATATAGCACTTTCAAATTTGTAAGAAACTTGCATTCCTCCCATCAAACTTAATTTTACAGGCATCTAATTACCTTGTTTATTTTATTTAATTTCAACTTCTTTATTCAGTTATCAGGTATAACCATTACAATTCCAAGATCAACTCAACTATCATTTCATTGCCAAACCTTAGTATCCCTTTAATCTCATTTTTATGGAGTACAATTAGACAATATGCACATTCATTCTCTCCATATTAATATTTCCATATGCTAAATAAAATAGCATCGAATATATTTTTTATGCAAATAGCCATTAGTGACTTGTTTTTTTCATTACTAGACATAAATTCAACTACGATAACAAATACACGAATCCGCAATATAAGTATCATCATTGCAGCCTTATGCACAACATCAACTGATCCAAATTTTAATAGCATTTACCACATAAACATATGTAGTTCAACGCAAAAAAAGGCTGAGAATTTAAATATAACCACATACTTGATATTTTAATTAGTTTATTATTTTGCTTTAAAAAAATTAAGTGATCAATGCCGTTCAGCAAAAATGTTATCCATATCATATTATCTAGTCCTTTATTAAAAACTCATAATTTAATTTCAAAAACTACTCTGAATTTTGGGTCAACTTCAACAACCTTCAAAATTCAACGATTCACCACGCATGTCATTTTGTGAAATCGAAAATTATGCTTAGAAAAATTAAATTTACTTTCACCACATGTGAAATGAAGTTGTTAAAATTTTGGTGCAAGTTTCCTCAGAATCGACATCAGAAAAATTTTTTGTAAAAGTCAAATTTTTGTAAAAAAAAACCTTTTAAAGTTTTTTTAAAACCCTATCCAATCCCTCGTTCCCTCGCATGAGTCATTGTCGCCTCAAAGCGTGGTTTTCTTTTAATAATCCCAAGCTCTCCTCTCTTTCGACATACTCTCGCACTCATGTTCAACCATCCATGACCAAGCCCTAACCGGTCATGTAAAGGTCAATGAACCCAATTGACCCTTCCCCGCATCTTAGCTGACCAAGATTGACCCCATCCTCAACACCAACTCATGTGCAAGCAAGGGACAAACCCATGCCACCTCCTCTCCTATCATCAACCATTGGTCAAACCTCTAGTGCCAACCCTTCCATCCAAATAGCGACCTCCCACCATGTGGCTGAACCACGCCAAGGACGTCTACTACCCATCCTCTCCAACAGCCACCAAGCAGGCCCTCCTCACTTCCATTTTCCTCTCGCCTTATTTCTTATCTCATTTACTTCCTAATTATTTTTAGTATGATTTTAACCAAAAAAAATTGCCAATTACAGAATTAGCACCATTCAAATTGAAGTCAGATTGCCTCTGATTTAGTGCTTCTGCGATGTACACGACCCCAACAATAGGCCCAGAGCATAGCCAATGACCTCTCATTACCCCTTAAGGTATTGGTTTTTATAAATATCAAAATTTATTGCTTTAATCAAAAGTATATTCATTAACTTTAAATAGTTTGCTTTACAATTAGGATTTTATCGACAACACATACGTCATACATCATACTCGACACAATCCACAAAAATCTTAATTCACAAGTTTAATCATTTATATAAGCAAATAAAGCTTAGATTAAATCATAACCTTCTGAATACATGTATAAAAGAAAGATTTTAGTCTATTTAGATGAGTTAATTAAAGGAACACCACAAAAAAGAGATTTTTTTATAGAAGGAGATTTAAATGGACAAATTGAAAGAATAATTAAATAATTTAGTATTTATGTTGGCTTTAATGTTTTAGAATAAAGAAAGAAGAATAATTTTGATGTTTACTTTAGCTTATAATCTTATGATTGTCAATGCTTTAAGAAAAAGAAGAAACATATTATTATTTATAAAAATAAGACTTCTAAAACTCAGATTGATTATTTTCACTTAAGAAAATTGGATCATTGATATAGTAAGGATTGTATGATTATTCCAAGTAATTGTTTAACAACCCAACATATTTTATTGGTTGTGGATTTAAGAAAAAGGGGCAACAAAAATAATATTAAATCTAAAGTATGTCATAAAATTAGATGATGGGATATTAAGAATGGTAATATTGATATTTTTAGAACTGAAATTTTAAAAGAGCATTGGGATTTTGAGGGTGTTATGTGGGATATCAGTTGCTAGTTGTATTTGCAATATAGCAAGGAATTTATTTGACAAATCAAAAGAAATACTACCCAATTATAACTATACATGATGGTGAAAATAAGATGTTAAGTTAAAATTAAAGATAAAAAGGCATATTATAAAGAATAGTTTAAATGTAAGGGTGAGAAAAAATTGAATAAATATAAATCAATTTGTTGTGAATCTAAAATAATAGTTCTTAATACTAAGAGTGCAGCATTCGAGAATTTTTATAATAAATTAAAAACTGTGGAGGGAGATAAACAAATTTATAAGCTAGTCAAATTAATAGATAATAGAACAAAAAAAATTGACTCATCTAAAATATAGCAAAGATGATAATCAAAAAAAAAAAATTAAGGATAAAAATATTTAGCAAAGATTGATGGATTATTTTAGTAAACTTTTTTAATGAAGATTGTACCAATCAACTAATATAACTGAATTCAATAGTTATAAAAATAGTATCAATTGCACTTTTATTCGACGTGTTTGTAAAACTGAGATTGGAATGCTTTAAAGAGAATGAGCAAAAAAACAACAATATCGAAAGACATCCCTATTGATGTATTGCAATTATTGGGTGAGAAAGAAATTTCTTGGCTTACCTAGTAAATTAATGTTATTTTAAAGACTAAAAATATGTCAAATAAATAGAGAAATAAAATTATTTACCTATTTACAGGAATAAATGCAATGCTCAAGACTGCAAATTAAAGACTAATCAAGTTAATGTGTAATACATAAATTTTAGGAGTGTAACTAAATACACATTACAATTAAATACTTCTTTTTCAAATTCCATAGTTTTATGCCAGGTAAATCTACCATGGAAGCTATGGAAGCTATACATATTCTAAAAAATTTAATGAAAAATTCAAAGAAAGACAAGCAGTACCAAGAAAAATTCTTTGGAGAGATTTAGACAGAAAAATAAATTGTGTTGCATATATTGTATTTTTAGAGATATGTATAATGGAGTTGTGACATGTGATCGATCGCAAGGTGGCTTATCTAATGATTTTTCTGTTACTATTGGATTACATCAAAATTTAACTCTTAGCGCATATTTTTTTGCTTTAATTATGGATGTTCTTACTGAACACATTTAAGAGGATTTTCCTTGGTGCATGTTATTTGCATATGGCATTTTGATAATTGAAGAGATTAAGGATGAGTTGAAGAAAACTTAATTGTGAAGAACTACTTTAAAATATAAAAGTTTTCGTCATAATAGATCTAAAACATAATATATAGTTTAAGTTCAATTGTATTAGAAACATAAATCTCGAAGACATAAATATTGAGGTCCATGTGATCAAGAAGAGTAAATGGTTTAAATACTTTGATTCAATTATTCAAAATAATGGTGAAATAAAGAGCAAATGTGTTTAATAAGATGCAAGTTCATTGGATGAAATGGATAAGCGCTTTTGGAGTACAATGCAAAATTAAGGAGAGTTTGTTAGAGCGGTTATATGCTCATTTTATATAGGGCTAAAAATTGGCCAACAAAGAAGAAACTAATCGACAATTCAATAAATTTAATATGCCATTTTATATATGCTCATTTTATTAAGGAGAGTTTGTTGGAGTGTCTCCAAGTAGATAAGATTAGAGAATGTAGCCCTAAGATGATTCGGGCATTTTAATAATTAAATTAATGGCATATTGGATGTTGTTGTTGTAATAATATTATTAATCAACAATTCAATAAATTCTACTAATTTAATCAAAGATTTTATTCATTTTTTAATTAATAAATAATTTAATAATTTTAAATTATTAATCTTTTGATTAATGTTTTTAAATATTATAATTATTATATTATTTATTTAAAGATAAGCAATCTCTGTAAAATTTTGGCAACATGATCGTATGTCGTGGATTTTATCAATATATTTGACAAAATATTGGCAGCATAATGCCGCAAAATAATATAAAAAATAATGCTCTCGCGACACAAATCTAAGGTCAATGGAATGTGTCTATAATCATCCTGACCAACTCTGAGAGAGTGATACACAGGTCTTCAAAGTCTTCTTCACCCGACTGATTTCTAAGAGCAACGACATGTAGAACTTCAAAATCTACTTCACCTAGCTGGCTTCTAAGAGCATCGATATGCTGGTTCTTCTCCTATAATAACATGTACATGTACTTGCCTTTAAATATGTTTATACCCTAAATTTGTATACTTGTTTTTCCCCTTTTATTACCTAATTCTTCTGGTAGTTGGCTTTTCTTACCTTCCTCTTGCCTTTTTCCTTTCTCCTCTGGCTCATGCGCACAGGACATTGCCTGAGTTTATTTTTGTGTGCATCGAAGGGGGTGCTCGGCTTTTATAGGCATAGGGGAAGTGATTCTTCATGCAGTTAATGCAGTTGTTTCCATGTAGTTGTCGAACGGTTGTTGCAAGATTTTAAGTAGTGGTTTCCAAGTAAAGGCTAATGCAATTGGTGACTGCTAGGATCGTGGATGGCTGCTGACAGTTGCTTGCACATCATGGTGATTTCGAGCGATTTTAATAACAAGTCAACATTTTTTGTATGTGTTTGGGTCTTAAAATTGAAAGCAACTATCTTTGATGCGGACCTCCAACATCTGGTGATGAGGTTTGCATAGGTTGTGAGCAAATGAGACTTGGAAATTCTAGAGCATAAACAAAAGAGAGAGAGAGATTGGAATCTATAACGTACGTGAGCGACGCACAAGGCAAAGTCGAGGGTGATTGACTCTGCGACGTATGCAAACGACACACTAGGTGGAGGCATCGACGACAAATGATCTTATCTTCTTCTTTATTCGCATTTTCATCTTTTTTTTTACTTTAAACAAGCACCTTTGTGAGAATTATCATACAATCACAACCACTAGATTATAAATTTTTGAAGAGTACTCAAGGCATTGTTAGCCTTAAGTTTAGAGGTTGAGAATTCAAACTAGGCAATCCTAACCAACAATCTAGAAGGATTAGCCTTTGATAACCATACCAAAACTCTAACACAAGAAAAACCAAAAGAATAGATAAAATGTGTTAATAAGTATAATATTTAATTGAGATTCTCACAACTCGGCTCAATAAGCTTGAGAAACAAAGGTAGGATGCGAAAATATAGAATTTGCATTTCTAATCTCCATATAAAATTAAACTAATGGCTATCAAAAAACCATGAAAAAGCCACTATTCTTCCAACCAATATTTCATGAACGAAATGCCACTTAGAAACAACTGCCATGTGTACTTGTTGAGTGGATATAATTGCGTAAGTTTCATTAACACATTCTTTAGTATTAAAGAACTAGCATCCAAAATAGTTCATAACACAGCACAGCACATAGCAAAATCTATTCATTCAAAAATCTGCACTCACAAACCCCACTGCTAGAAAGCGTTCCAATTAACTTTTAGAAAATTAGAATGATGATTGTTATTTGATTCTCAAAATATGCTCATGCAGAAGATGCTCGCTCACAAATTCAACCACCAAAGTTATCAATGGTATCCTTCTAGTTTTTCAAAATAATTTGAATTGATAGATAACAAGTACTTAAAGAAGAATAACATGGGCAATGAATGTTTTCCATTGTGCATTTACACTGAATAATTATATTCATAATATGCAGTTTTAATATGGTAAAACAAACTAGGGATTATTAACAATATTACCTAATTTTACCATTTTAACCTTCTTACTCCCACCGTATGATCAAAACCGCTCACAACAGCTCATCTCTTCGTGTGCTCTATATATCACGCTTCACTCCCTCCATATGGGAATGCAAAGGTATTTACCCTAATTCTCGCATCCTCCCATGTCTTTGTTTACACTTTCATGGTATCATAGTTCTAAGGAGAGTAGATCTCCATCCGCTCTAGAATCGACTTCTCGATGTCCTTCAAGAGAATCATCCTCGGTGCTATAACTTCCCCATCCCAATCAGGAAGCTCCACCTCTCGATCGAACCTTCTCAAAGATTCATCACATTCTTCCGGTGAAAAGCAATGATAAGAACTACTCCATCTTGCGTGCACAATTTCTCCACATTTTCCGTGCACACGAATTGATCTACGTCGATGGTTCCCACTCAACTCCTATATTTCTCGCCCATAACGAACCAAATCCAAAATACCTAATCAGGTATAAACAAGATCAAATGATCTTGACTTGGATCATATCCTCCTTGACAGAATCCATGTTCGCTCAAGTGCTCGGCAACGATACCTCTTTCACAATCTGAAAAGCCCTCTCCGACTTTGCATCATCCAATCAGGTGCGCGTACAACAACTAAAACTGTAGCTACATGGCATAAAAAAGGATCCCTATCAATGTTCAACTACCTCCAAAAGGCCAAGCATCAAGCACATCAGCACACTGTCGTCAACACTCCAACCTCAAAATAGCTAACTGTTCTCAGCATCCTGACCGATCTAGGACATTAAGCCTCTCTCACCGCTACAATCACTGCTCGCATTGACCGACTCACCCGGACGAACTTTCTGGAATCCTCATCAACCATTAACTAATGTACCCGATCTCCTCAACCTTCCGGATTCATTTGCTCCAACACCACATGCCCATACTATTGTTGCTCCAGTAAGTGATGGGGGTGAAGTGGTGAAAGTAGTTTGCAAGTGGGAAAACCACCGTTTAACTTCAAACAACAGTTTGGAGGACCAAATGAAGTCGAAATCTGATGATATTTTAGAATGTTGTGTGGATGAACGTTGAAAAATTGTAAGCACTGATTTCAAAGGAATTAGTGGAGATTTGAGAGAGATCTGATGAGTGGTGTCCAAACGTCACACTTTGTACAATATTCATAAAGTGGACGATTAAATGGGCAAATAAAGTCAGAATCGAACGAAACTATATTCGTTGCGAAGCTAACAGAGAACACTTATAGACATACCAAAAGATTACAGAAAAAAAAAAGAAACAAGGGAAAACTATCAAGATTATCCACACCCTAGTCCTTCGAGGTTGTACACACCCCGAAGCTTAGTCAGTTGTGCACACCAACGGCCGTTCCAGTTTCCCACACAAAAACTCAAAAGCTTTAAGCGAAAATTCAGAGAAGAAAACATTCATCAACCAATAGAATTCAGAAACACTACAATATATAGCCCTTGTAAACACTAGGGTCAACCCTTGATCAAATGACCATAATACCCCTCCTTAACACCCTTTAGATTCCCAAGTGACTCTTCCACCCAACCTTGATGGAGGATGACCAAATGCATCATGACAACATTATCCATCAACCCCATACATGAAAAATAAAAATAAAGCAAAAACAAGTAATCGGGTTCACCCGATTAACCCAAAATTGAAAACATGACTCATTCGATGAACCGACACAACAAACTAGACCTACATGCATATGAAAATAAAAATACAATATTATTACATTAAATTACTCCTAAAACTCTAAAAAATAAACTAAAATTAAGTCTTCAAATATTCAACTCAACATAAGCTTGCGTCACAATGCGGGGTCGAACCAATGGTGGTTGTGTTGCATCATTTCCCCCAAGAACTCAGCTCTGCGGAGTTGAAATCTAGGTAATCATTTAAGAGATTTGGGTCCAACTTTTGAAGCTCCATCTTTGTCACCCACGTGTCCTCAGAAGGCGACTTATTCTTGCATAAATCTCATAAGTAACAATAGATTCAATCTCAAATAAAGAAGGTGTAGGAACTTAAGTGTAGATTTGTCATTATTCCCTAGAATAGAGTCAAGCCCTACATATTATGAAGTAAAATCAATAGAAAAGGAAAAAATTCTGATACTATATATGCTAAACTGTTACAATTGATTTGTATTTGACATAGGAAACTAACTTTACATCACAATCAGACACTAAAGTGTTGGGCACTCCATGTAGCTTAACAACCTCTTTAAAGAAAAGACTAGCAACATGAGATGCGTCTGTGGTCTTAGAACATGGGGTGAAATGTGCCATTTTACAAATACACTATCATGTTGATGCATTGTCCTAGATAATCCCAACACAAAATTCATCGAGAGATCCTCCCATTGCCTATATGAAATAGGTAGAGCCGAATACTTACCAAATTTCTGCTTAGTCATTTTTGCTCTTCTACAAACTAGACACTGAGACACAAATCTACCCATGTTTCTCTGCAGTGATGGCCAATAAAATTTCTCAATAAGATAGATCATTTTGTCTCACTCTAAGTGTCCTACAATCCCTCCATAATGCAACACACTAATCAGAAAGATCCTAAGGATACACGATATCGACCTCTAAATAAATACCCTTGGACAATGTGATAATCAAAACTATTCCATCATGACTGAACCATGGTACCTGAACTCTGGGGCAACGCCCCATGTCACACCATCCATTGATTCTGTACAAGCAGTGCAACCTTATCATGGACCTGAAAAGCTTCAAATCGGTAATGGTTCTTCTATACCCATTAATCACACAAGTGATGCGATTCTCCCCACCCCCAACTCTTCTTTTACTCGTACTCTTCAAGTCCACATATTTCAAAAAAACTTATATCTATCAATCAATTCACTCATGATAATAATGTACTAATTGAATTTCATACTACTTATTACCTTGTGAAGGATTTGGCTTTGAAACAGGTCTTGCACCGCCACACGCTCAATAATTGCCTCTACTCATTTTTGGCCACTCAACCCATGTCCTTTCAAACCAACGTGAGCTCCACCACCATCTGGCATCAGCGCCCGACCATGTATTCTTTAATAAACTCAAGAATGTTGCCAATCAGATTTTCGTTCATTCTGCAAAGTTATCCTCTTGTGAATCGTGTCATATGTTTAAAGAGCATCACGTTCCTTTAAAGAATAGTATCACAATCCTGATACTATATATGCTAAACCGTTACAATTGATTTGTACCAGACATATGGGGACCTTCTCCTATTATTTCTACATATTCTTTCAAATATTATATAATCTTTATTGATACTTTTTCGAATTTTAAGTGGTTGTATCCGATGACAATAAAATCTGATGCTCTTAATACTTTTCTCTTTGAAAACCATAGTTGAACATCGCCTTACCTCTAAAAATCATCTCTTTCCAATCTGATGGCGGAAGTGAATACATGAAATTCACAAAAACTCTTGAGCACTTTGGCATCTATCACAAGTTCTCTGCCCCATACACCCCTAAGCAAAATAGAAAGGCTAAGTGGAAACACCGGCACATTGTCGAAACCGGTCGTACTCTTCTCTTTCACTCACCTTTATCAACAAAATTCTAGGCCATTGCATTTCAAACAGCCAGCTACCTCATTAATCGCCTTCCATCCCGCACCTGTCTAAGCAAATCTTTTTTTGAAATCCTTTTCCAACATGTTCCAAATTATCATTTCTTCAAAAAATCCTTTGGGTGCTGTGATATCCGTGGTTCCGTCTCTATGCTGAAAATAAACTCATCTCACAATATCATCCTTGTGTATTCATCAGGTATAGCGGTATTTATAAAGCCTATCTATGTTATAACATTGAAAATTATAAGGTTTATGGAGTGCAGCATGTCTCCTTTGATGAACCTAGGTTTCCTTTTTAGAAAATCAGCCATACAAATTCTTCAGAATCACCTTCACCACACATCGTAACACCCATTCTCGTACCTCAGCTGCTCAAGCCAGATATCTCCAGGCAGCCTGCTTGCAGCCATAGACCCGCCTTTACCAGACAGCATATTCATCTATTCCAGGTAGCCTACTCATCGCCAGCAGTCCACACTTTCTCCAGTTCCATTCAGTCCGCCATTGCCCACCGCTGCTTCCTCGCTTCAACAACGTGATATGCCCACAGCTCCATCCAGCCAATCCTTGCCCACTATTATCTCCACGCTTCAACCCCCATTCAACCGCAATTCCCACCCAATGAAAACCAAAAGCAAAATCGGGCACCTCATGCCTTAGGTGCTCACCATCACCTCCTCCATTCCCTCAGTGGTTCCCACTACTTTTCCCAAGCTCAAAAACCACCTAAGTTGAAGTGATGCAACAAAAGTTCCGAGCCCTTTAAAAAAAGGCAATTGGTCCCTTGTACCTCGCCCGCATAATGCCAACATTGTTGGATGTAAGTGGTACAAATTGAAGCTCAATTGTGATGGATTCATGGCTCGTCACAAGACCCGCCTTGTCGCCAAAGGGTACACAAAAGGAAGGCATCGACTAATATGAAACCTTTAGTCCGGTTGTTAGACCGGTTAATATTCAAATGATTTTCATTCTAGCATTCACCTTCAAATGGAATATTCGGTAACTCGACTTTGACAACGCCTTTCTGAATGGGAACCTTAATGAGGACACCTGGCTTCATCTCATCCACTCAGACACACTTCATGTGCAAGTTCATAAAGCTTTACGGGCTAAAACAGTCCCTTTGTTTGTGGCATTAAAAAACTATCCACATCCTTGCTCTCTTTGGGTTCACGAACATCGTCAACGACACCTCCATCTTTATCTTCCTCCAAAAAGACGTATGTGGATGGTGTCCTCCTCACGAGAAATTATTCCATCATGCTTGACAAACCTGTCTCTTTTTAGCGAACTTAATTTGGGAACATCCATCAATTTCTAAACATTAATGTTCAATCCTCACCAACCTCCTTGTCCCTATCTAAACAACACTACATCTTCGACCTGCTTCTTAAAGCAAACATGCAAACCTCCAAACCAACTCCAACACCAATGATTTCCGAATAGCTCTGACATCCCGAACAACACTCCATTCTAAGATGGCGCCCTCTACCGTAATGTCGTTGGGGCACTTCAATACTTGCAACACACACATCTGAATATTACCTTTAGTGTCAACAGAGCCTGCATTCCATACACAGCCCGACCAGCCCATATTGGTCCAAAGTCAAGTGCATCCTTCACTATCTTCAGAGTAATGCATCCTCTGGTTTATTACTTAAAACTCTACCTACTTTCACCATCTCTGTCTTTTGTGATGCTAATTGGCCAGAGATTTCTTTGGTCGCAAATATACTTTTGGATATTATGTATTTTTGGTGACAATCTTGTTTCATGGTTCTCAAAGAAACAACAAATTGTGGCTATATCTAGAACTAAAGCCGAGTACGTGCCCATAATCAACGCCATTAGTGAAGTTCTATGGATCACGTCTCTCCTGCAAGAACTTGAATTCCCCCTTGGGTTCGCTCCCACAATTCATTGTGATAACCTTAGCTCAGTTTACCTCACCGCCAAGCCACTCCTACATACACACATGAAGCATGTGAAAGCGGACTACCACTTCATTCGTGACCTGGTCAACCGTCTCAACATCTGCCATGTTTCAAGAGATCAGCAACTTGCCGACATCCTCACAAAGCCTCTACCAATCAATAAGTTCTATGAGATTGCCAACAAGCTCATCCACCAACCGGCAATGACCTTGTGAGGGCAAATTAAGGCATTTTACCCTTCTTATTACCTAATATTACCATTTTACCCTTCTTATTTCCCCGTATGATCAAAATCGCTCACAACATCTCATCTCTTCGTGCGCTCTATATATTGCTTCACTCCCTCCGGTTCATATGGGAATGCAAAGGTATTTACTCTAACTCTCTCGCATCCTCTCGCATCTTCTTTTACGCTTTCAGGGATAAGCTGATTCATACTATTTAAGGCACCAATGAAGAAGGATGCTGATATTTCTCACTTTGTTCATGAATTGAAATTATTTGATATGCAAGATCATAAAATTATTGATAAATAGAAATCTCTTTGTATGGCTAATAAAATAAATGAAGATATAGAGGCTAATATCAATCCTATGGTTGCATTTAGAAATGCACTTGATCAATTGCTTGGGTTGTTGTTAGCTCATGATAGATAATGAAGCCAAAAAGAAATCACGAGCCAACAAAAGAAAGCAAAAATCATTGCATTATAAGTAGAAAAAGAGTTATCCACAGTATAAGGATGATGAATCACATGCTATATCGAGCTGTTTTGACAGCGTTATACAACAAAACAGGAAACCAGCACAAGTAATTAACTAATAGGATATCAAAGGCCGGTACACTATTCTAGTGCAAACCCAACAATCAATTTTATGATGAAATATGAGATAACAGCAGAAAAACCTGTCCATTAAGTTTAAAGTGTACCTTACCCTGCTGTAGTATTTCCCAAAATACAGCAAAATGATTTTTAGCTTCCATTTAGGTTCTCCAAAGGCCTATTAGACACCGCCAAATTTTAGATTAGATTATAGAAATAACATTATTAAAGATTATATCAAATCAAAAGGATCAAATGATCAAGCAGATATTTAGCACCACATTTCAACAATTTTAGAAAAGAAAAACTGAAAACAAAACAGTAAATAAAAATAGAGATAATTGCTGGCAATGCACCCAAAACTTAAGTTGTTATTAGTCTAGCAATCAAAGTTGTGTTTTACAAAACTACAAACTAACCTATCAAAACTTCAGATAATTTTAATGGTTGGAAGAACTCATGTGCATGGAATTTTTGGTGTATATAGGGATTTAGGTGGCAGTTCAGGTTTGGTTGTTACTGCCATTGTTGTTGTAGTTGTTGTTGATGGAGATTTGGGTGGTACTTTTGTGTATATACTGAAGTTATGAGTAGAAACTTCATACTCCAATTAAAAAACATACAACTACAATGAAATGTTAGAAACCAAGAAACAAAAGAGTATTTTAACTACCAAGATAAATTATGTTCTTTGTGACCCAATATATAGCATTTCTTACAACATAACTATCCATTATAATACTACATACTAAGAACCTGCACTTGCAGCATTGAAAACAAAAACCTCAAATATTGATATAAAAGCATTTATCTATTTATTTCATTAGCTCTAACAATTAGCACTTTCAACAATTTTGTCATCAAAAGATGCAGTGACAAGGTACAATAAAAGCACAACAGTCCAGAGCAAAATCCCAGAGAAATTATATCATTAAAAATAGAACAGTGAATAATTAGATAATTAATTACAAAGAAGAAAGTTCAACAGGTGACAAACTGAAAAAAAATCAATAAATTTTAACTAGAGATACAACCTGAAATTTATTTGCTAATTAAAATTTTCAACATACGAGACCAATTGAACAATCAAAACACACTACCATAATCTTAAAAAAATTTATTAACTCTGTTATTGAAGAACTGGACATAACAAAAATCTAGAAAGTTTAACTAGAGAAACTGTAGCGCCCCTTCCCATTGCCGCACACAACTGAGGTGATTTAAGAAACAACAATTGGCGGCAGAACAGTACGTTACTCGAGAAGCACTGCTGAACCTCCCTGAATATCTGTTGCAACTAAACTGCTGAGACTCAACACCAAAAAGAGAGCTGAGTACTAATCCTTATGTGATGTCCCGACGCCGGTTCAGCGGAAACCGTTCCAACATCAGATGGTCACTTTCCGCAGGATCATATTGAGTAACTTGATAAAAGAAAAGGGAACAAACATATAAAAGTCAAAGATAATATTCATTTATTTCAATGTTCATATTACAAGATCTTTTCAACACTCATACAAAAATGAAAATAAAGAAAAAAAAATTAAACAAGGAAAATAGCGTCGTGGATCTATCAGTAGTTTGAACATTTTAAGCATTAGGGTTCTTGTGTGTATTCCCCCAAGAGCATCAGACCTGGTATTGTACAGAAAATAATTCCGGGATTGGAATTCCCAGTAATTAGAGAATACTTTAAGTACTGCAATACACAATAATATTTATATTTTAAAAAGAAGATGTGATTAGCAAAAGTGAGGCGATAATAAAATGCAGAAAAAAATAAGGCAATAGCGCGAAATAAACAATTTCCTACAACGAGTATTATTTATCAAACAAAGATTACTGATGTCATTTTCTAGTAATTAACCCCGAATATTACTGATGTCATTTTCCAATAGCAACCCCGAATGTTATTGATATCATTTTCCAATAACAACCATGAATGTTGCTGATGATATTTTTCCAGCAACAACCACGAATATTATTGATGTCATTTTCCAGTAACAATCCCGAATGTTGCTGATGTCATTTTTTCAGCAACAACCCCGAATATTATCATGTTGGTTCTGAACAACCAACCAAGCTTCAAATGAATTTGGCTCAAAGCAAATAAGCGAAGCAGTAAAAATACAATAAAAATGTAATACTTGTCATGTACTTGGTACCTTTGTTCTTTAGGTTTGGATGAGTGACAGTTCACTCAATCTGCATTTAGATTCGGATATCTTAAGTTAGCTTTTTAATCCAATATTTTAGGAGTTATTTTTCATCTTTACTTTGATTCTGTTCTCTTTTCATTTTTTTTTCTATCAAGATTGAAGTTCGATTTATTTAAGCTGCTATTAAAGCAATTATAATCATTAAAACGTTATAAAAATGACTTAATTGAAATTAATAAAATTGGAAATAATAGTCGCTTCATAACATTTGTATTGTTCTCATTATTAATTAATGAGAATAATATTAATGTGAATGACTAATTATTAATTTAATAATTTTAATAAGTAGAGAGTAACAAGATTAGAAAAATGTTCCTTCCATTTTATTCCTTTCCACTCCTTTTTACCTTAAGATTAGGATCGCCGGGAAACGGAGGGAGGCCGAAATAGGGTGGCCGTAGGCTGGAGGAGGGTTTGAGGGCTGCTTTTGGCCGGTCGGAGGAGGCAGCTAGCCGGCAGGGTGGCTGGGTCGACTGTTGTTGGCTGGCTGGAGCTGAGTAGGAGGGGCTGGCAGGGAGAGGGACTGGCTGTGAAGGGAAGGAGGGTTGCTGGCAGGAGGCTTAGAGATGAGCTGCTGCTGTGAGGGAGAAGTGGGGAGGCTGATGTGGGTGAGGAAGGGGAGGGCTGGGAGCATATGTAGGCGAGAGGGAGGGAAAGGGGATCGGGGTGTCGGCCCACTTGGCCGACAACCTGCGCCAAAAATGACGCAGGCAGGCAAAAGGTTCAGTTGAAGGCTCTATCGCGATTAGGCGAACAGGGGGGCGAACGGGGAAACAAAGGAAAAACAAAGAAAATGGAAAAAAAATACTTAAACTTAAATTAATCGCATTTTTCCGCCGTTTGGCTTCCAAATACAACGAAATTTAACACCGATGTGTGTTATGACATAACAAACACCCTCGCACCGAAAATTTTTGATTCAGATAAATAATTTTATTTTATACTAATTTTTTAGGTTTAAAACTTCGAAAATTAGCCACGATCAAACTGGGGCTCAAAATTTGATGAAACTTCTCGAACATCCTTTAAGTAATATAATTAATACAATGACACTAAAAATGATGAATTTGGATACGTATTTCAATGTTCTTTATTTTTACAATTTAAATAATTCAAAAAATAAGGCGGGAGCTTCCGTTATTCGAATTTTTCGCAAACTATGGCACTTTGATCTTAAAATCTTCTTATATAAGGGTATTTTTGTTTTCCCTAATTCAAAATTCCCAAGGATACTAATTTCTGAGGCAGGATTTGACTTAAACTGCAAAGTAACAACTTTGGGTCATTACACCTTAAGATAAGTGTAAAGCCCTTTTTTTAAGTATTAGATAGAGTACTTACGTACATTGGATTATAAGTAGAGTTAAAAAAAAATTTCAATATACATGAGTATTAGCATTCCATATATGTTGATCATATCACAATACTAAGTATAAGTAGTAATAAATACAGAGTACGGAAGCTGAAGAATAATCCAGATCATTCATCACAAAAGCTAAGTAAAACATTCATCTCAGAAAGGAAAAAAAAATACATTCCGAGAATAAAGTTATTATAAATAGTTTGCTAAAATACAGAAAATAGTCTATCGACTGAACTGAAATAAACTAATACAGGAAAAGTAAAAGCTGAAGCAGAGTCCTCTAGTGCTCCACAAACTCCTCTTGAATATCCTGAGTAGCCTCCTGATCTTGCTCCACAAGCTGCTCTGGATATAGCAAATTGTCGGATCCCAAAAGTACCACGTGCTAAACAATAAGTCTAACACATCTAAAGCTACTCTAAACAATTATAGTTATCTAAAGTTTAACATTTAAGCAATTCAACAAAACTATATAAAAAGATATTAAAACAGCTGAAAATCTAAAACCGCACAAAACTAAAAGTAAAGCAAAACAGGAGCTGAAAACTGAGTACTAAAGACAGAAATGCAGTAAGAAAATTGAAACTTGAAAAAATACTGATATAAAACTATGTTATATGCCACTGAATATATATTTATGCATCTGAATTTGCCACAAAACTGCATGTCATAGATATGCCATACTCGATGTCACATGACATCCCACAGAATCCTAGATGAGTGAACGCTCCGATAACAGATTCTAGGTGAGCACATCACTTCGCTAATAGATCCTAGTCTGCTAATGCTGATATGACTCCAATGTTCAGAATTCATCTAAATGAATTCTTACTTCTATCTTAATCTTACTGAATTCATTATTTACTATAAATTTACCCTAAATTATCACATGGGGAGATTACATATACATGATTTAGTATATTTATAAAGGTAACTTGAAACACTTAATTTATTTAATTACACTTATCAATGCGCACAAATATAAGGGACAGAATCATTTTATAATTTATTCTCTCAAACTAAAATATTTGATTCTCAACCTAAAAATGTAACTTAAAGTGTCCTAAGAAAGGTAATTTAAAATACTTAGTTTGTTTAACTGCACTTATCAATACGCACAAAGATAAGGGACATAATCCTTTTACAGTTTATTCTCTCAAACTAAGTTGTTCGATTCCCAACCTAAAACACACTTGGGACTTGGGATGTTTATCCTGAACTAAGTTGTACTTATCCAGTTACATAGAATAAGATCGAGACTCTACAGTTCTATTCAAGGCAAATCATCCAATTTTATCTTGTACTAAATAATTCAGCTCCATGAAAATGCACTATCTGCTCCATTTTATAATACTACTGATTCTAACAATTCTATTTATGAATTAAGGAGTACAAACTAATAGATCCACACTCCATTGTGATGAGTCCTACACAGAGATTCCAAGGATGTGACATGAAAGTCACTCAATTTAGGATACTACCATAAGAAATGACTCTAATCTAGAATCTCTAAATTATCCTACCACAAGGATCTAAGATCAACAGCCAAAGTTAAAATGATTCATCTAAGCTTCTACCTCAAAATCAAACAAGTTTTTCCTACCTCAGTAGTTCACCTATTTAAAAGGTCTGCCAATTTAATTAATCTAAACATTATCTTCTAATTTACAATTTTAAGTACAAAATGATTCACTCATGCTCAGGTTATAATCTAAGTTATTTACAATTTACTTAGACTTATATTCTTTAACATATAATTTGAATTAATCTATACTACAGTTATGGGACAAAATCAGGTGAATTATTGAGAAATGATTGAGTTCACAAATCCAGTTCATTTTATAATTTATCTTATGCTAAATGTCTTGCTTAAGAGAAAATCAAAAATCTTAAGGTTAGATTCAGACAGTAAATCAATTTGAACTTGTTATAGATCCTTATCCTTCTAGTTTACTAATCTAAGATCAATGACAAATCAGCAACGATTGATTGGAATTATATAAGTTTTTTGATGTCCAAATCAAGTGTATTATTCAAGCTAATTAAGTTTGAGAATTAATCTAATCAAGTTATGATTTAATCCCAAACTTGACCTCAATAAGATTATTTGCATTGATGTTGGTCCATATGAAAATAAGTAAGTTTATTGTCAATTATTGGTGTTCAATTCAACATTAATTCAATTATTAATTTCCTTAAACATTTTCTTAAGTTAATTAGAATTTAAATCTTAATTAAGGTTAATTCAAAGATCTAAATGTCCAAGCTAAAACTTAAGTTTTCTAACATGCATATTTCTAATTATGAAGCATATAAATATGACATAAATAAAAATAGAGAGTAATTAAGGACTATCATTTGCAAATAACATGCACCCGAAACCTCCACTTAAATGTACTCAATAAGAACAATCATATTTAAAGCAAAAAATATATGAACTAAGAGTAGTCTTGAAGTAATCCAATAATAAATGGAAGATCATTAGATAAGCCACCATGCAATTAAACACATGTTACAATCCCATAATACATTTATGTATCACGAAAATTATCTCTCCAAAGCTTCTCTCACCTCATGTGCACAGATGATTTGATAATGTTTGCCCTATCTTCTAAGGCAGCGGGAAGAGAGGTGCAGCAGATTTTCATAGACTATGGTAGTTGGATTTGGACAATCTGTGAACTCGCACAAGTCACGGGTTGTCTTTAGCCGACAGACACCAGCTTACCGTTGGGCTTCAGGAGAGGGTCGTCACTCCGATACTTGGGAGTCACGGTCACTGGCCGACCTCCGCGGAGAGAAGATTTTGCAGCAGTTATTGAACAGGTCCAAGCTAAGATGGGCTCATGAAGCAGTCGTCACATTTCTCTTGCTGGCAGGTTATGCTTGATCAGATCTGTGCTCGCCATGATCCCCAACTACCTGATGTTGATTACCCGATTATGGACTCCTGCCTCTCTTACATTGAGGTTATTCTCCGTAAATTCCTTTGGGAAGGAGCGGAAGGTAGTGGTCTGCACTACGTGAGGTGGCAGGAAGACTGTTGACAGCTGGAGGCTTGTGGACCCAGGATCAGAGACTTGAGGCTTTGGAGGACTGTTCTTGTAGCCTGTCACACAATCAGCTACGTCAGTAGGGAGGACCTCCTATGGGTGAGATTCATAGAGTTCCGCTACCACCATCGGGGTGAGAACTTTACTGTTCGGCATTCTGATTCTGCAATTTTGAGAATACTGAGGTATGGGTGGTCGATTGTCCAGCGCCACACTCTGTCAGTGGAGGAGAGTTTGCACTGGAAGGTCGACGCTTTCACGAAGATTCGGGCTAGCCAGATTTACAGAGCGGAGATGGGCGGCCGGCCTTGGCAGTTTGCAGTCATGTGGGTGATGGCTTTAGGCCCCAGGGAGGCTTGTTTTGTGTGGCGATTACTCAGTGATGTCATCCCGATGAAATGTTGGTTGTTTAGGAGGGGACTCACGTAGTCAACGGCTTGCGTATGGGGCTGTGATACTGATGAGGACATGGAGCACTTCATGGCCCACTGCAGTTACACGAGGGCAATACTAAAGACTATTGTGTGTTGGGGCTTGGTGTCGGCCACTCTGACCTCCTGGGACCAGTTTACTACTTTATATTTGACTGCTAATGCGTCTCGTCACCACCGTTTCAGCTGTCAGGTTGTGGCCTGCTCCCTCTACCAAGCTTGGCGAGGTAGGACTAAACGTTCTCACGGCAATTCATACTCGACTCCACTGGTTTGTGCGAGTTCGATTCTCTCAGCGATGGTCAGTACTGGTCTACATGACCGATCTGATTTCTGAGGTTCCACGGCCCGCTAGGACCCCTCCACCTCCTTGAGATGGTTCCCCCCCCCCGACTCGTTGGCTGAAGACCAACATTGATGCTTCCTATAGATACGGGGAGCCTGCTGCTTTTGGTGGAGTTGTGTTCCGCGACTCAGAAGGTCACTTGCTCGTGCTGCTGGAGCCCATTTAAAGGCCCTGTCTCCTCTCCAGGCAGAGATGCAGACGATTACTATTCTGCGACAAGCCCTCTTGCCCAGAGACGCTGACACTGAGAGAATCATCATAGAGGGTGGCTATCTTAGAGCGATCTGGAGGCTCAAACATGACTAAGAGGGGACTCTCCGTTCACGAGGCGGAGAGCCCCACGTTGATCGCCTTGCTTTCTTGCTGGACTTTTCTCGTGTGATTTTTGTTCACTGTTCGCGCGATGTGAATCGTGTGGCAGACTTTTGTTCTTTGTTAGCCCGATAGGTTTTCTTTTGTTATGGAGGATGTGCTCCCCATGAGGCTCTTAAACCTCCTATATGAGGACACCATAGAGTTTGATCCCGGTTGATGATGTACCGATGCTTTTACTTATTTATGCTTAGGTTACGATCGTCTTTCACAAATTCTCCCTCCAAAGAACTCTAAAGAACTTCTCTTGGTACTCAATCACAAGTATTTTCAAGATCAATAGAGACTAAATGAAGATCTTTTCTTTCAATGCATTTTTCCATTAAATCTTGTAAATGTATAGTTTCCATCATAGATCTACCTTGCATAAAATAACTTGATTTCTCCATTAACACAAGATTTCAATTTTTAATAGCTATTTACTAAAATACTTCACTAATTCTTTAAAATTGCCCAAAATAGTCCATTGACTCTAGTAAATCCTAATCTATTCCATTAACTCTTAAAATTGATGCATATTTAATCCCATAATTAAATTTAGTAACATCACAACAACTTTCACTACAAACAAGATATTTTGGAAATAAGTAATGTGGTTAAAGTTGATAAATGATATATCTAATTCTTTTTTACTGTAAATCATATAATTAGTGACTTCAACAATTCTGTCAAAATAAGGTTTACGATAAAAAAATGAATAAATGTAATTGTTATAAGCTTTAATTGCATTTTTCATTTTCAAAATATCATTTTAATCATATAGTGGAGTAGCATGACATTATTATAAAATAAATTATTAGACATTTGAATCATTTTTAAGAGTTGAGGGATCAATTTGGGATTTATAAGACTTAAGGAACTATCTTAAACTAAATTTAAAGTGTGGGACTATTTTGACATATAATTCCTTTTTAATAATTAATGAATTTGATATTTTAGTGGCTCTTCATTCTTTATTTAGATAGTCTTTAATTAACATTATTAAGATATAACAATTTTAGATGTTTTAATTCCTATAGTTAAACTTTGATCCCTTATGAATTTCCTTAACTCCTGAACCAAACTATAACATTAAAAAAGAGGTTTGAGCATAGTTCATTTGGTGTGAACCATTTTAAGAGTTTATGATAGTATTTCTTGTGAACTTCTTGATCTACCATTATCAACTCTATGCAATTTTTTCTATGGAAGTATCTCTATTATAAAGCACAAGCATTGTTGTCATGTCATCTAAAAAGTTTCTTGTTTAAATAGATTTATAAAACCCTAAAAAGACCCAAGTATCATCCTCTGGGTTGTGCACATAAGCTTCATAGCTCATGCGTAGCATATTAATAGCAAATGCAACTAATTAATTAAAAGCAATTGCAATTTTGTTAGTAATGATTACTTTTATATTTGAATATCCGATAATTTGTTGTGAACAATTTCAAGATTAGTTAAGTTTTGGTTTAGCAACTTTTTGGATGAATTATTCACACTATTAAAACTACTCTCAAGTAAGAAATAAATTTAAGCATGAAAAACAATTAACCACAAACATCAGGCAGTTTAAATTCACCTTGATACTCCAGGAATCAAAAGTGAAAGTTGTAGCAGAATTATACTCAGACTTCAGCTCAACTGACAAAACCAAGAATGCAGCAACACTTTATTTGGTGTGCTTCAGTTTGACATAAAGCCAAGAAGTCGAGGTTGTATGCAACTCAAAATGGTGCAAATTTCATACCCATAATTTGTAATTTTGGTTTTCTATATAATTGTATATCTCATTTTTATAGACATCATAATATCATATTTAGTGTACAATACAAGACATTAAAGTTATTAAATGTATTTGCAAATAATGTCCCCATCCTTTTTTGGCCCACTCCTGCCATTGAGAAAGTTAATCAACTTATATTGGATCACTTGATTTTGAAAAATAAAACACAGTCGTGACAGAAGGTATTTAAAATTTGACAATGCAATAACACAAAATCAGACAAGTCAGTATTCTTGCCTCAAGAAACGGAGATAGCTTATCTTTATTGTAAGTTAGATCATCAAGAATGGTGTCTACAATAGAAACCCTGTAAAACAAAACTATTCAAAAATGTGAATTAAACAAAAAAGTTAAAACAAAATTTCCTTCTCCACAAAGAGTAAGAAACCTGAAGCCATCTAATCTTGTAGTTAGACCAAATGCATCGGCATCTTTCCGAGCTCCATCAACTGGTAAGGGAGAAATAAGCCTGATAGCACTAGCTCTAAGGAAAAAAAATGAATAATAACCTGGGAGCTTTCTAAAAATCTTACCAGTATTAACAGTTTATGTGCAGCATCACTAGTTTGCCATTGAAGTTCATGTAACACAAAGGATAAACCAATATTGCAGGTTTGAGGTAAATCAATGAATACGCTATCCGTGTTTTTAAATCTTTAAGGCAGAAGTTGGCCTCATGAAAGAATCTACTAGATATGATTGAAATGCAATATTGAGCTAAATTTTTATGGTTCACTTTTCTTGATGCCTGGAAGTATGTTTCAAAAAAATTTTCTGATCATTACTATACATATATTTAACAAATGCATTCAAAAAATTGTAAATGTTAGTGAGGTAGAACTAAAAAAACTCTCATCAATTTTCATATGAATGCTAAGAATATAAAGTAAATTGTGTGCGGTAATAAGCTTCAGGTAGCAAAATTACTAAAAGCATGCCGAGTATGGATTCCTTTAAAAAGTTCCAGTTAAGTGTTCCTGAAATACTCAGATATAGATTAGTTCGACTGCAAAAGAAAAAAAAAAGTAACAAGAAACACATTTTTCCTACCCTTGCATAAAGTTAGGCGTGGAAGGAAATCAACTTCAAGTACACGAACAAGATATTGAAATAACAGCATTTTCTGCACATTCTGTACAAACAAAAATTTGATCCTAACTTCCATGTAAAAAACAAAAAAAAATGCCTAAAATGATAAAGACCAGTTTACTATAAACCTCAATGCACCTTCTTTTAAAAGTTTTCAAACTGAACCTCAGTTAAGAAAATGCAAGATAAAAAGTTTTCAAGAACAAAGAAAATTAAGTACTTAAAGTTTCAAAAATTGGCAGAAACAAGATGCTCAGTTATACCAGCTTCAAGAAACAACAGTTTTATACAAGTAATAAAAATTTCAATTGTTTTTATAAAAATAAACGATGTAGTGGCTATGGAATTGTAGTGACGGATGATTTTATAATATATATTTTTCGCCTGTGATTTACACGCAAGTGCATGTGGTCGTCAAGTAATATATGAATTGGTGAGTTCCTAAATTTATCATCCTCAAGGAACACAGTGTATATAGTTACTAAACAGTTCTTCTTCAATAATATTTGAATGATTGAAAAGGTTGATAGAGCTAGTGATTAAGCTAAGATTACACTAAGTTTTTGTTTAATCAATTGAAATAAAATTGGGAAGAGTTAAGCATTAAACATATGATTAGCAAAAATCTGCACATAACTTTCTACAATCCAAAGTTTTAAACATGTATCCCTTTTTTTTTATTTCTTGTCATCTCATTTATTAAAGATCTGTAATTAAGTGTTTTTACTTTAATCGCAATTTTGCCCTACTTAGTGCTATATGGAACTCACTGAGGTTCACATTTAAAAAAAAAATGCAAATAAAGTTTAGCATAGAATACTAAATAATTTTCATTGAATTGAAGAATTTCAAACATGCAAAAAGATAATAACATCACATAGTTCTAAGCCTAACTCTTTCCAAAGAGGGGTTTTAGGCTGTCATTAAAAATAAAACACACAAATAAATACAAATATAACACAAGGAACCCATTAAGCTCTTATAAGAAAAGCAAACAGATAGGAACTAGGTTAAAGATACAATACTAGGGAACAACTTCCCAGCATTTTCCTATGCTTTCTCTCCTTAGTCTCTTTACTTCTTCTTGGTACTGCTTTCTCTTTCTTCTTTTATGTTGCAAGCCTTCTCCACAGAAAACTCCTCTCATAATGTTTCTCTGGCAGCAAGAATTTCTATCCCTCTCAAGGAGTCCAAAAGATCCCTCTTGTATTTTTGATGCTTGCTTAAATACTCCCCTCCATTTCAGCCTAGGACTCCATGGAAAAATTAATTTTGTCTGATATTAATCTCAACTTATTGGCCCTCTTAATCTAGGAAGTTTGATTCATTTAATCCTTGATTCTCTGCATTTGGCATTTTTAAGTTCCCTAGGGAGTTTAAGACCTCTCCAATAACTCCCAACTGCTTTAGGAGTTGAAAAGATTCATTAATCACGCCGGGGCGCACCGCGACACTTAGCTTTCGCTGGGCCGGCGCTGCAGCGCGCTGTAGCTCTTTGCTTCCGCTGATTTGGCATTGCGGCACGTTGTAACGTCTGACTATTTAATTGCATAAACATTCATTTATATCCCTTCCTTTGCGCAGTTGTCTGGTGCTGGAAAAATATAAAAAAACATAAAATAGCTTAAAGGCACAAAGTTTTTTTCTAAAAACACAAACTTTTACTATAAAAAAATATATAAATATTTGTATCATCAGTAGCAATTGAGTGGCTTATATAAGAAGTAGAAGATAGAATCATAATGATTCAATTTAAATATTATAAACAGAGACAAATTTTTAAAGGTGGAGATGGAAGAAGAATGGTTTAAGTGTCAAGAACCATTAAAAGCTAGACTACAGCTAAAATTTTCTTTTAAATAGTATTGGTATCCATGATATTTTAGTGTCATGTTATTACGAATGCATTGCAGAAGAAAAAACTAGCAACTATATAAATAAAGGAAGGATAAGGGTCGGAAGAGGTGGTGAAGTTAAGTAAGCTAGTGATTAAGGATTTGATAGTGAGATAAGGCTTAGCATATGATGCTAATAAATTTATACATATATACAAGGAAAAAAATACTAAGATGGAAGGAGATATACATGTGTATGGGTACCAAGGCTTACCTACACATGCCTATATATGAACTTATGTGGAAAGGAATATACTTATTTAATCATATACACATGTATCACTTTTTTATAATAGCCAAATTAAATGAGACAATAATAATATTAAATTGATTTATCTTTATTAGTATTGCATGTGAGAATATTTTATCGTTAATACATAAAACACTAATTTTAACATTCAGATATGGAGAGTACAACAACATTGGCATGCAACAAGTATATTTTGTGATATGAAGAATTAGCTTTCATCCTCATTAGCATAAATATGTTTATACATATATTGGCTACTCTTAACCAAAAATCAGATTTCAAGAATTTGAGTTTACTAAAACCGCTCTTTGACTCCCCTCTAGACTACTGCTCTAAGAGATGTCTGAATCTTCATCTCAGCAGTTGGACATCATTAGATATCTTGAAAAGCTCTTGTGTATCTGTAACTCTACATTAACGAATCCTCAACAATCTAAGGCTGAAACTCGTACTCTTCTCTAACAATGCCACAAGAATGACTAAAGAGCTGGTATATGCATTTACAATAACGTCAACCTCGAGCTTTTATTGGACACTACCGTAATTGAAGCAGTCTGAGTAACATCTTCTAACAAAGTAACTCCCGCCTTCAATGAGCTTGTTAATTGAGACTTAATTTCGCTACACATGCCAAAAATGCTCGGTATGAACAATGAAATGTGAAACTGTGAGCAACCCACATATGTCAAAGGATATCAAGAAACACTAGAGTGCAAATAAAGCTCTGTGGAAGTAGTTGTTAAGGAATCCATGTGAAAGATGTGAATGGAAGCATGCCAATCTCAAGTCTTAAGAAGGAATAATAAAGAACAGTATGATTAAAAATATAAAACCCTTGTTATTTGATTGAATGATTAACTGCAAACATAACAATACATACTATTGAGACATCATTAATCAGAGAATTGATGTAACGACCCTTGGTCGTTACTAAGAAAGGCGCTAACGTCCCCGCCAATCATAAATGTTCGTTAATTACCCGCTAAAGTATTAATACCTGCAATTTTCTGTTTTGCTGTAGTTCTTCCCGCCGAATTTGGTTTTGACTTGATAACCCACCAACATATTTTTATAATTGTTATTAATCTAGTTAAAAAAAAAAAAATTAACGGTCACATTTTTGTTACCTGTCGGCCTTCAAATTGCCGCCACTTTCCAGAAACGGCGCCTCTATAAGGCGCGAAGTCTTGCGGAAGGGGTGAAGCTACGAAAGAGAGGACCAAAAGCATATATAAGAAATGGAACCTATGACACCTGCGCATTTAAGCTCCCGCAAAACCCTATGCTCTGTCTCCTCCATTTCCCGACGCCGTGACCGAGCTTTGCGAACGAAGCCTCAGCTCACGGGACTCTTCGACGCAAGCAGAGACGCAACCACAGCCAACGGAAGTCCCCGACGCCACTCTTCGATCCTTCCGCAACGAACCTTGCCGATCCTGTAACTCCTCTCCAAGCCGATGACGCCAGCGCAGCCTTGGGAGGATACCCGCAAGCAAGGACGACGCCAACCGTAGCTTTGGGAGGATACGCCGCAGTGAGAACAAGTTCGATCCCTGGCCGACAATTCTGAGCCATCTCCAGAACTTCCATCCTCCTACACTGATCCCTGAAGCTTTACCCGAACGCAAAAACAAAAGAAAGGTATCCAAAGTTTCCGTGCGATACACTAATACTTTTATTTCTCGAAGAACCATCGACACTTGCTTCACTTGTTAAAGTAAAATGTAAGTGGAATAATTAATCATTATAGGATACTAGTCTAGAGCTCATAATTATCTGGGATGAGCCTTGGAAATCTGTATAGCCAATGTATGAAACTTCCCTCTTTTGTATAAAATTGTAATATAAATCTATTGTAGTACGTAGGAATTAATGTAGATGGAAGCAACAGGTTATTGTAAATGTTTTATCCCTCTTTAGAATAACCATCTATCAATAATGATTGTTATAAAATATACTTATAAGGTTAAGATTCTCACCATAGCAATGAAGTAAACAAAGAAATAGCAATGAAGTAAACAAAGAAATAGTAGGCTGAGTTCTTAAAATTGAAAGTGATTGTTATGGCAATAGGAAATATTTGAAATATTTGCTGAACTTCGTTGAAGGATGGACAGTTTGTCTACTTCCTTACATGCAAATTGACCTTAGATATATCATGATTAGCTCACAATTCTATATATGTATAATTAGACAATATATCTCTTTGACAACTTAAATAGATGATTTAATAAGTTCTTAGATTTACCATAAGCATGTATTATTCTTTATATTGCAATAATTTATAAATGGGTATGTGAGAATCAGTCTTGTAAAGAGGGTTTATAATGAAGATTCTTAGATATTAATCTCAAGCTAACTTAGGAATAAGAATTTATATTTCATTATTATATATATGGGTCATTTTCAAAAGCTAATAATATTACAAATATAATTTTTGCAAACACAGCAAATTATTGAGTAATTTTCAACGTATTTAAATATCGAGGTACATTGATTTTACTATTTACACTTAAATGATTTTATTGCAGCTTTAGCACCGCTATGAGCTTTATTCCTGTTGATAAATGAAATGCTTGTAAAATGTCAGAGTAATGTCATAAATAAAATGTATATGTTATGTCTTGTGAATGTATGCAAGGGTTCCGAAATGGTGGTTAATTAGGTTAGAAATGAGGCTAGTCCATCGGGAGTTATAAGGGTGCCATCTGGAGCCTTTGAAAGGGCATAGGTGAAAGAGTTGCTCTTATTGAACCCAGCCTCATAGTTCTGAACTTGCCCAGCATAACTGCTAACGTTGCTTCATGAAATCAAGACATGCATACAAACATGCATGAAACTTATTATATGCTAATAATATGATAGGTGACAATATTATGGCAAGAAAAAAATATTTAATTTTGCAGGATTATGTATTTTACTTTAACCTTTGATTTCTTGCAAAATTATTTGTTTCTCGCTTACCGCATTTACTAAGTGTAATATTTAACATCTTTTGTACTTAACATGTGTATTAAGGCATTATTCTTATAATATTAGGTCAGGTGTAATTGGAGGAAGTTGATATAGCTTAAAGGATATCTAAAGTATGGCAATGCTGACTTGGCACATATAGTTTTGATTTGCTATTTAAACATTTAAAATTGAAAGAATGCATTTACTTATATCATCTTTAGTTTGTAATAATCTGGATATTATATTCTTTAATTTGAATGATTGGCAAATTTATTATGTTGTATGGCTCTATTGATTAATTTATGTTCAAATGCTATTTTTCTCTTAACTGCCAATATGATCTTGCGGGGATGTCCCAAGGGTAGTTGGGTTGACACCTAACCTAACCCTAAGGCCATTACAGTTGGTATCAAAGAGGGGTTTGGAGGTGTTGGAGTAAAATAGTATTTGACATAAAAGTCATAATTGAGAAATCATTCAACTTAAAGTACAAATAGACTGGAACAAAACATTTTATAGAAAATTAGTGACATAATAAGGATTTTATTCAACGGTTATAGGTTTGGGTTTTCATCTAAACAAATGGATTCTCCCAATCATTTAGCGGAACACTCGAAGGCTGACTTTAGCCAAGAAGGGTCTTGGCAAGTAAACATCCAGGAACCAAATTACAGCCCCCCACCATTGAAGATTTGATACGAGAATTGGAAGACAAGGAGGATGCACGTTGTGAGAACCTAACAAGGTTCATATGCATCTCCTATGAGAAGATTACTAGCCTCCAAAAAGAGGTGCAAGAATTAAAGGAGGCACTACGGCTAGTACTTCCGAAGTTGGCAAAATTTACCTTGGAGGTGAAAGAAGAGCATGAGAAACGTATCACAGACTTGGAGGAAGGAAGAAGCCAAGCTGCACCTCCCCCTCACCATACCATGGATACGGCCACTACATCGGGGGCCAAGAAAAGAAGAATGACTGTCATCAAGTACCGGAAGCTGTGGACAGAAAATCTAAAAAAAAACATATATATTGCTCTTAGTCATTTATTTATTTATATCATAAAGAACTATGTTTTATTTAATCTATTGTTACAGTCAAAATTTCATGTTTTATTACTATTGTTAAAGCCGGAATTTCATTCGTTATGCAGAACATTAAGTAGTAACAAGCAAGTGTTATTCTATTCCTATCTTGTTATTAAATAATTATAAGATCTTCTCTTCTTGATAGATGAATCCAGAAGAATATTCTTCAGAATTACCTACAGAGACTCTAGCGAAGATCTCTCTACCTCCAGGGCCATCAGAGAGCAAAACAGAGAGGCTATTAGAAATGATGGCACAGATCTTAACTAATCAAAATGGCACCACTGCTTATGTGCCCAGGTATGTGTCAATACCTCATACAGAGCATCAACAAAAATTAATAGTGCCCTGAACACTTTCATGAAGTTAAAACCGTCGTCTTATGAAGGGTAGGATCACCCGATGGAGGTGGAAGACTGATACAAGAGGTAGAGGGCAAGCTAGAAAATATGAGGTGCCCGGCCACCGATGCAGTAAGGTTGGCCAAGAGCTTATTTAAAGGAGAGGCAGAACGATGGTGGATGGTCACCCACAGGACCCAGTTTACTGGGTTGGACTTGGAAGACATTAACTGGGAAGAATTTACTGAGGCGTTCAGAGCTCAGTATATACCCCTCTCTGCCCAAAAGATCTTAGAAGATCAATTTATCAGAGTAATACAAGGGGAAAGGAGTATAGCGGCTTATGAAACCGAGTTCACCAAGCTATCCTGCTATGCCCACAAGCTTGTGGACACTGAAGCCTCCCGATGCAATCGATTCCTGGATGGGTTAAAGGACTCAATTCGGACTAGCCTAATACCGTTTAGGCACACCAACTTTGCGGAGATGTTGGATTGTGCAATCATGCTAGAATACAATGAACAACGGATAGCCGAATGCCAGGCGAAAAGGCAGCATTCATTTACCGACTCCCAAGGGACTTTCAAAAGATCTCGGTTCAGTGATCAAGCCAGAGTGTACCAGATCACGACCAAATCCATTGGGAGAGAACAAACTCCGAATATCAGCAACCACACCCCATCGGCAGATGCTATCACGATGGCAACAGATGTTACCGATGTGGTCGACCAGGTCATGGTTATTGATTCTACAGAGCCGTCAAAACTGTTGATGGAGATATCCTCCCTACTCGTGTGTCAGCCCCAGAGGACAGGCGTGCCCAAACATCTACCCCCGCCGCTACACCAGCTCGAAAGAAGGGACCCGCTACATGACCTTCCGCCGCTGCAAGGGTCTATACTCTAACTCCAGTTAAGGCTCCGGAAGATCACAATGTAGTTGACAGGTATTTCTTATTACTTGCTCAATAAATTATTTTTGAAGGTATTATTATAATATCTTTAAACACTAAGTACCTTACATTTTCTCGATCACCCGTGTATAACTCTATTTGATATGGGTGCAAGCCACTCGTTTATTTCTGAATCATTCGTTGGAAAGTTACAATTGTCATGCCTTGAGTTAGAAGAAAAATTTAATGTGGGATTACCATCCGGTGCCATCATGAGAGCGGGCAAATTTTGTGGATGTGACATTCCAGTTAGTGGCGAAGTATTTGAAGCCCCCTTAGTAGTCCTCCCTATTGCGAATTTTGACATTATCTTGGGGATGAACTAGCTAACCCGCCATTAAGCAGTAATTGACTGTCAACGTAAAAAGGTCACCCTCATGAAAGCAGGGAGACCAATGGCATTTATGGGGAGGCTAAGCGCCACCACGTCACTCATCAATGCCATACAGGCAACCAAACTGATACAGAAAGGCTGTGAAACTTATCTAGTGATGATGATGGGAAATGAAGAGGGAGCTACCCCTTTAGCAGAAACAAGAACTGCAAGAGAATTCCCAGACATGTTCCCCGAAGAATTGCCAGGAATACCTCCTATACGAGAAATAAATTTTACTATCGATCTAATTCCTGGAACGTTACCAATATCAAAAGCACCCTACATAATGGCTCCCAAAGAGCTACAAGAGCTGGACAATCAATTAAAGGAGTTGCTCGGTAAGGGCCTCATTCGCCCTAGCATGTCACCATGGGGAACTCCTGTGTTATTTGTCAAAAAGAAAGACAGTACCATGAGAATGTGTATTGAATATCGGGAATTGAACAAAGTCACAATCAAGAATCGATATCATCGTCCTCGCATTGATGACTGGTTTGATCAACTCGCTGGAACAGCAGTATTTACCAAAATTGACCTTCGATCTGGATACCACCAGGTGAGAATAAATAACAAGGACATCCCAAAGACAACATTTCAGACGAGGTACGGACATTACGAATTCTTAGTAATGTCCTTTAGGCTGACAAACGCTCCATCGTTATTCATAGACTTGATGCAAAGGGTCTTAAATCTTCACCTGGATAGTTGTGATTGTCTTGATCGATGACATCCTAATATATTCCAAGAATGAAAAAGATCATGAAGTTCATTTGTGAGCAGTCCTAAAGACCCTGAGATCTAATGTATTATATGCAAAATTCTCCAAATGTGAGTGATAGTTGAATTTTGTAGCTTTTCTGGGACATGTGGTAAGTGCCGAAGGAATCCAGGTGGATCAAAAGAAAATCATTGCCATTCAAGAATGGGCGCAACCTACATCTGTAACAGAAATCAAAAGCTTTCTAGGTCTCGCTGGTTACTATCGAAAGTTTGTGCAAGGATTTTCTCAAATTTTGGCTCCACTTACCAAATTAACACAGAATATAGTACCCTTTGTTTGGAGCTCAGAATGCGAAGAATCCTTTCAAAAATTAAAGCATGCCCTCACGACTGCTCCTGTTCTTATATTACCACAGGAAGGGATGGATTACCAAGTTTATACCGACGCGTCCAAGGTAGGACTTGGATGTGTCTTAATGCAAAATGGGAGAGTAATTGCTTATGCCTCACGTTAGCTAAAGGTGCACGAAAAGAACTATCTGGTGCACGACTTAGAATTTGGCAGCAGTAATCTTCGCCCTCAAAATATGGTGGTGTTGACTTGGCACATATAGTTTTGATTTGCTATTTAAACCTTTAAAAATGAAAGAAGACATTTACTTGTATCATCTTTAGTTTGAATGATTGGCAAGTTTATTATGTTGTATGACTCTATTGATTAATTTATGTCCAAAAGCTTTTTTCTCTTAACTATCAATATAATCCTGTGGGGATGTACCTAAGGGTAGTTGGGTTGACACCTAACCTAACCCTAGGGCCACTACAATTGACAATATCATTCTCACTCAAATGATTGGAGATTGAGTAAGGTGTTTCTAATTTATATAAAAGTAGAGGGAGAAATGAAGGAGTCATCATCACCCAAAATATCCTTCTCGATGCAAACAACAATGATAGTACATTGCTGGAATTTGACTGGAGGTCGATCACGTGATTTTGGGGTAAGATCCATCCTACTTTGAGGCAGTCCTCTAATCAGGGTTGAGCTTCTACTTGTCTGATCTCTTCATCACTAAAGTGATGCTTAGCCAAAAATTTGTTTTCTTGATCACTGCTTTGCTTGATTGATTTTTTTCCAATATTCTTTCAAGTAGGTTCAACATTATCTCTGCTTTACAATGGCTACACACATGAAGTTTTTGTTATACATTCTATCCTAACTTCCATAAGAATGGAAATTTCCTTGAATCTTTGTCGGTTCTTTTTTTTTACAATTTAAAAATTGAACTTGTGTTCTAGGGTGTTAAGCATATCACAACTAGAGTCCACGCTATTATTAGAGGAAGGCATTTATTCTCTCATGGAATTCACAATTGCAGTGATTTCAAGTTACAACCTGCAATGTTTGTGCATTTAAAACTAGCGATAAGATGTTACACTCGACTTTTGTGAGTCAATGTTCATCGCACACATGGCATATTACTAAGGCACCACAATTGTTAGACAACACTCTCCCGTTGCTATCATTAAGGGTGTTTTTGTTCTCCATGCTAGGTACTAGCAACTTAATACAATGATTCGCAATGACGCTTCTTTCAATCAATAATGCTCATCTTTCAGGTCAAGTGATGTAGGGTAGGTTAGACGCAAGAGTCTATACAAGCAATTATATTTAATAAACCCTGCAGACAAACATTGGAAAACAAGATATTCTCCTTGCAAGTTCTCAAGCGTTGGCTTTCCTCCGCACGAGGGTGGGCCAATTCTTAAGAGCAGGTGGCAACTGAAACCTGTAACAATTCTTTGAAATACGCTGCGATACTAAAGCTTTGTAGTAATAGAACAATCCACTCAAAGTACAGTAATATTCAAATATTCAATTCCAAAGAAATAACTCACATACACGAGGACACGGCGAGGGCTGCTGCAAAGGGCTTGCTACGACTGGACTGGGCGGCAGTGGGTGTAGCTCCGAGGAGAGAGCTGCTGTTGGAAGGGGAGTTGCCGGCGGCTGAATGGGGGAGGGAAGGAGGCTGCTGTAGGGAGATGCAGGTGGCGGTTGTGGGGGAAGGGAAGGGGCGGCTGTGGGGAAGGGAAGGGGGCGGCTGAAGGAAGGGAAGGGAGCGATTGTGGGAAGGGGAAGGGGAAGGGGGCGACTGAAGGAAGGGAAGGGAGCGGTTGTGGGGAAGTGGAAGGAAAGGGATAGTAGCCTAGGAGTCGTCACCTAGGGTTCCACGGAGTCGGCACCGCAAAAGGAGCTTGATTACCGGTTGGAGGCTTTCTTTTCTAAATTCAGCAATACCCCAAATGGCAGCAGCCCTCACCCTTAAATAGAAAACAAATGCTAGGGCACCCGGAATCGACGACTATGATTGGCCTAGATTGTCGGGGCCCAAAACTTCCTAAATAATAATGCAAATAGTACAAGTAGTATAAGAAAAAGCATGTAACGACGAGCCCGATGCATCCATGACGTCGGATCATCAATCGGAACAAGTCAGTCGGCATGAATACACAAAAGCGGGCCCCGCCTGGCGATGTATGGGCTCCAGCTGATCTCCATCATCATGTTTGCTCTATATTGATCCTATGCTTGGTTGCCACATCAATAATAATTGTCTATAAATAACCTTTGCCTCGAAGGATTATTCATTATTGATCGTAAGTTACTTGAATACAATGCTAAGTTTTGAACACCAATTTTCCATTATGAAAATTTAGACTCTTGCTCGCATAGTGGATGTCGCTCTCAAAGAACCAAACGACTTTAATTATAATCTTCATTTGCCATAATTATGTGCTTTTGCTTCTTTTTTCTTGTCTTATTTCTCTATAAATTTCTTGACAAGAAAATAGTTACAAGTTGGTGTTAAATTTAAAGAGTGCATCTTAAACACATTCCACCCAATCTGTATGGGATATTTGTGATGATTAACTCATGGTAACTAATTAAATTTTGTGAATTCTTTGGCTTAATGGCCTCTAATATTAGCATATTGGAGTTTTGGTTAACTCAAAGTGATGGAATCATCAAACTTTGATTGGGTCTACCTTCTTTCCACCCTATAATACCTGCCTCAAGCAAGCTTAATCCTAAAACACCAAGCATCATACCTAATTCTTTTAGTTCGAGAAATATTTTTATCAAGAATGCGCCCCCATCAATGGGATGGCAGATAACTTTGAAGACTTGTGCTCATAGTAAGTTTTTGACCCCACATCTATATAAATCATGATCCATACATCTATATAAATCATGATCCATACATCTGGGGAAATTTTGTTAAAATTTTCAAATATGTCTCAATAAAAGACTTCATTCTTGTTTAGAGATGAGGGCAATTCCTGTAATTTTTTCTAAAAGATCATTGTTTTTATGATCTATTTATGAATATCCAATGGCCCCATCCAAGATATATCAAGTGATAAGATCAAGAAAAGGAAGTGGAAGAATGAGCTTGTGGATTATAAAGAAAATTGGTTTATTATACTAGTTTTGTTTGACATAAATTTTGTCCTATTTCAGCAGGCTTCTATTCTCTGTACGGATGCCATAGGTGATAGAATATTCTTTAGGAAAAAAAAAAACATGACACGCTATTTAAGATTGAATCCTAGAATGCACAATGTCTCTAAAATTAAGTGGCAACCCTTTGACAATTTTATGTTTAACATCGTTGATGATCATATTGTGTTATGTAAATCCAGTAAGATATTGATCTTTGATATTGGACAAAACCGGCTTGAATGAACTAATTGCTTGTGCAAGGTAATGAAGAAAGTAGGGATAAATAATTCGATTAACAGGTAGACACCTTTTTAACGGATGAATAGCTGCTGAGCTCCTGTTTTCCTCTCTCAATTTATTCATTGTACCTTATACACAACCTTCTGCAAGTGGAACAGGAAGCATCTGTTTGACTCTGTTATTCTCATTTTCTTCAATCTATAACTCTTTTAATATAATGATTTTGTGGCTCACCTACGACACAACGTGACAAATTGATACATTTTTAGTGGGGCATTTACCTAGGCATATACTCCGTAGGCCTTGGCCTGAACCTCATTCTGTTGTGTCCCACTATTGGCTATCCCCACTATACAAAATCTACAAATGCTAGAAAACCTTTATAATTACTTTTTACTAAATCACTAGTTTATTGATTTTTTTATTTAAATATTGTATTTTCAGTATTTTAAAGTCATTAACTCTAGACGAGAAGCTTTGCTGCAGCCCTCTAAAGATAGTTAGATGAGCCTACAAAACCTCAGTATTATGTTTCTTTAATTAAGATTGTTTAGTTTTTTTTTTTTTTTTTACTTTCATTCTTTGATTCGATTGTCATTCATTTATTACACTCATTTAATTTCGCTATTTCTCTTTTTTCTTTTTTAGTGTCAAATATTCCTATTCACCAGTAACATGATTTTTGCAGTTTCAAATATTAACATTATAATGAGGTTGTCTTAGTATACTATCATAGCTATTGAAGGGGCATGGATATAAGTAAACTCTTGCTCACAAATCCACACCCCATGCAACCTTAAGAAAAACTTCTCTAAGATTTCACAAGTCTCATCACTAAAGCCAGTATGCCTCTTGTAATGAGTAACGGGTTTGCATCAATAAACTCAATACAAGGTATTTTATTTAATGAATGTAAAATATAAAAGCAAAAAATATTCACATATCTTCCAATGTCAATCAACAACCTAGAATCCCACGTAGGTCTAAGAATAGCTTGCACCATTATGGCATCATATAAAGGATATAAGAAGGTTGGCAAATCAGCATCCAAAAAGCTGCCCTTAGTACTAATATAGAGAATAGACACTTTCTGGTAGAACCTTTTCACACTCCTTGACTTACCCGCCTCAGAGTTGGTGCTCCCAAATATGCGATACTTGATTATCATAAGATGATTGATCACAATGTCAGCATAAAGTTCATCTGAAACCGTATAAAGCATATTAACATTTTATCGTTAACTAGCAATGGGAATATCTATATTATGCGCCATATTAAATCCTGCTCAAAGATTTATTTGTTCTCCTTTCATTGTCTTTCACTCATGATGAACTGCCTCCTCTTTATTATAAGCTCTTTGAGCTGCCCCTCTTTAATCATCTTGTCTAAGAAAGTCTGAATCAAAACAGTTGTTAGCTAAATGTTGTGTGGCATTATGATATAGACAGAAATTAGTAATCATCATTGCCAAGCCTCCACCCCTAACAGTGAGAGGGCTAATATAGCCTTCTTGATTGGATCTCACTTATCAAATTGGCAAAGCTATACTTCAATGCAAGCAAATCATTCACTAAATGGTGCACAAAGTATGCCCCCTCATTAAACCATATTATTTGCTCACTCACTATTTGTTCGTTCTTGTCCCACTTTGTGGGATGATATTCACTAAATGGTGCACAGAGTATGCCCCCTCATTAAACCAGATTATTTGCTCACTCACTATTTGTTCGTTCTTGTCCCATTTTGAGAAATGATCTTCATTTTTCCTTGGCACGTGCTTGTCCAATACATCGCTCACCCTGTATCACACGGCTCTCCTTCCTTTGTCCCATCAGTGCTAAATTGCATAACTTCCTCTGATTGATATACTTTGTGGCCTGAGTCTTATACCATTAACTAGTATGTCTCTTAGATACACAAAAATGAAAATAGAACATCATTAGCTCAAAAATAAACGCAAACCTTGCGATCGCCTTATCTTCATCAACAACATTATGTGAGGTTATAGATCCTCATAACAAATTGTTAAGCCGTCGTACCGCCGCCTCCGTAAGTGTTGTGACAAAAAGCTTTCGCTTAACAGCATCACTAAGTTAACATGTAGTTGACATTATCCTGAAGTGATGTAGATCTCTAGGAACCAAATAAAATTCCTAGTACCCCAAAATTAAGCATTCTGTGAAACTCCAATAGCATTGTTACCGAGATTTTCATCCTCAAGGAAAACCTCTCGTTGAAGGCCGACCATGTATGGAGACATTCGTCTTAAAGTGTCGCCAATATCCTTTCCGGGGGATGCATTGTCCGGTTAATCCTACCATGTGCTTCCAACAATGGAGCCTAAGAGTTCTTGTTTTCTTCGATGCCAAATTTTGAAGCTATATTCACCAGTTGCAAGAAAATAATGAGGAAAAAGAGTAGGTGGCTATGGGGCACTCCATGTGAGCTATGCTGCTTTGCAAACATTTATTGTTCTCAAGAAAAGTGTGTGTTCAAGTTAAGTTGTGGTAGCCCGGTGATAAAGAGTGAGGAAAGATAAGAAAAGAATTAAATATAAATTTTAAATTCAAAAATCTCAATTAACCACAACAAAATAAGCACAATAAAGCCCAAAAGTTCATTCCAATAATACAACCAAGATACTACAAAATTTTCCAAAATACAATACATAATATATCCAGATAATACTCTAAATGTAACTCTCGCGACTAAGCTCCCACAATTCTAGCTATCAAACTCAAGAGCAACACCTAATAAAGTTAGGTGAATATACATGAATAAAAATTACATATAAAATCTGATTTAATTATTCAAATGATCCAAAATCCCTATTAAACAAGAATTGTGCCACATAGATAACTTAAATCACATATTTGCATTAGTCGTTCCTACTATTTTAAGTTTCACTTTCTTCAAATATTTCTACCAAATTTTTCGTTGAGCCACATATCGTAGAAAAATCATGTATTGCCAACACTTTGATCTTCGGAGGAATTTTATACGCTATAAAATTAACAAGTGAAGTTTGGGTGAAAGTATCCCCTACGAAGTGTGGTCGAACTGATCCCATCTTGCTATCGGATGTTTCATCAACAGATTTTTTCTTCTATCATACTCAAAGTGACGGAAGATTCTACAAAAAACCATAATAACATAATTTTAGAACCTTAGCAAAAGAAAAGAAATCTAATACTCCTAAGATGCCCCCCACAAATTAAAAGAATTCTACCTGCTTAAAATCAAACCTAATGACTTTTGTATTAATTCTAACTTCAAATTCCTCAACCCTTCTCTAATACCAACTGAGGTGTCCCATAGATCAAGATCAAGAAAAATGAGAGATGAATTAAAATATAAAATTTAAATCCTAAAGTCTCAGTTAATAATGGCAAAACAACTCAAAACAATAAACATCCCAAAATCCATCACACAACAATACAACAAAGATACTACAAATTTTCCAAATACAATTAATAACATATTCAAAGTATACTTCTAAAGGTAACTCTCACGACAAAGCTCCCTCCAAGTTTAGTTATTAAACTCAGGAGCAACATATGAAAAGATTATGTGAAAATATGCATCAATAAAGAGTAAACAGAAATCTAACTTAAGCTATATTTGACTTTTTGTCAAATTTTGTATAAGGTGTTAAGCAAAGTAAGATTTGTGTAGCATTTATGAAATCTCCAAATTAAGAATTGTAGAATAATCTAAGCAAAAAAGCATAGTCATATGTGATTCTCAATGTGAAACAATAGTTAATTAATAAGAAATAATAATGATGCTAATTGACTAAATAATAAAATTGCAAGATAATACCCATTTGTAGAATTTGACCAAATATGTTTAGTAGTGATAAAAAATTTCATCTGAGAATTTATACCAGCTCTCTGATTACAACCCATATATTAATGAATGAAATTATATCAGTTCATGCTTATAATCTCCCCTGTAGGGATCAACAACCCTACTTATCTCTCTAAGAATTTCACCTAGGTCTCAAGCTTAATTTAAGAAAATTGACAACACATGTTGGTGAGTCACACATAACTATATCCTTCACTAAAACCAGGTTAAAACCCAATTCCCAAGAGAAAGACTTCTTGCAACCATCCATACAAACATAAAAGCATATACTAGGATATTACTTAAGAAATGAGGTCATAATTTTTATTGATTGATTCATTCCTTATTAAAAGTTGTAATATGACACAAAATATACCTCAACACACACGAAGGGCTTTCTTTGTTCATTGAATCACTCAACCTTGCTATGGAAATGTTGTGTTCTTGTTTCTTCTTATTCTTTTTCAATCTTTCTATCTAGGCCGCGTAGCGGAAGAAGTCAATCATTAAGGAAAGCATATACAAAATGGTTCTTGCTTGCTCGCTTAGTACACTACTACGCACCTTTTCTTAGATAAACTGAGAGCTCTCTTTACTTCGCACCTCTGACTCCCTAGATTAGATATTAGATTGACTATTACTTGTACCTAATAGGAAGCTTCCTATTCTTACTTATCAGATTACTTCTCCTATGCTCCATATGTAATATTGAGTCGTATGCTTAGAAGGATCTAAAGAGTGAGACGCTAGTCGAAGGAGGCTGACTTCTCCGAGTCTTCATCCTTTTCTTATTCTTACTCTAATTATTCCGATTCAGATTCCTATTACCGAGTTCAAGCGTTGGTCGATCATTCGCTTTATTAAGATAAAACATTAGCCTATCGTCTCACTATTCTCACTTTAAAGTGCCTAGAGTCTAGGCCGCGTAGCGGTAGACGCCAGTCGAAGTTTGAAGCTACTTACCAGTGAAGTAATCTGTTACAAGAAAATCAACCTACCCCAACCTAGGGGCTACAAACTGGGTTTTACGTGGGGAGAGGCCGGAGTAGGAGGTGGTTCAATAGAAAGGTTTCAAGTTCGAGTTGCTTGTGTGGAGCATCTACTTCACGTTACTTTTCTCGTATAGAATATCAATGAACTATTTATGTATCTAATCTCTTTCTTATAGAATACTGATCGATCTCTTTCTTAGCTCCTGGTACGTACGAGATTTAATATCTTTTCTCTGATCTCTGACATACAAGATTTCTCCTAAACCTAAAAGTAGGAACGAATTCTCATATAGATCTGAACTACTTCCAATTCTGAACGACTTGTAATCTTCCTTGTTCAAAGTAGGAACTCTTTCTTAGGCGATATCACTGAACTACTTCCAAGAGGCTGGCTTAGCTAACCGATATGATGCCCAGTTCGTAACTTACTTCTAATTGAACTACTTCTCATATCGTTCCTGGCGAAGTAGCTACTCCTGAGAAGTTCTTAAAAACTGTGTGATGAAGAAGAACAAAAGCACTTATTAAGATCAACAGTGATTGGTTTCAATATAAAGATATCCTGGGATGGAATGCCTTATCAAATTGATTCGTAATATAGGCTGGACTAACCTGGCTGGGCTTCAGACCTCTACAATTATTCAGGCAACTTAATAACTACAATGAGATATTCAATACTTGAAGAAACATGGCAATTCAAAATAAACATCACTACTAGATTCTTGATAGCACAATTGAGCAACTAAATGCAAAAATTCAGGTAAATAAATTATTCAATATTCTCTAATTAGCAAGTTTTATTCAAGAAATCAAGAGATAATTCTAAAAAATTTACAATGTGGTCAGTAAAACAACAAAAAGATAGCACAACACTAACATCAACTGCATGTATGAATTATATTTTAGCTCGATTAGATTCAAATGCACCTCATGAGTTACGCCAAAACGGACAGAACCATATCCTTTTTACACTTAAACTAGCTCGCACAACTCGCTAAAATGCTAGCATGAGCTCTTAGGGTTTCACCAAAATCTGACAACATAATGACAGAAATAGAATAAAATATGAAAATTTGATTCTCTTAGAGGGATTTATAGTCCTCTGGATACGCCTAGGCACTCATACAGGTGAGCTTGGGTACTCATACAAGGGAGCTTGGGTGCGCCTGGGAGCCTAACTAGCTATACTGGTTGGTACATGTCATTTAATGCAAATTTGACCCAACTTTATCCAGTACTTAGGAATGCATAGGTACCTAGTCTAGCCTAAGAATAAAATCAATTTTTTTTTTACATCATTAAGATAATAATAGTATTTAAATTAATTATATTAATTATATAATATAAAAATAATTATTACAATTAACAAACATAAGGATGCCACATAAGTTCTGGAAATGCCTTTAAAAATGAGAGATTTTTCAATTAGTTCCTTAACTAATTTAATTTGGCAGTCTCAAACTATTCAAATTATTCATTTTAGTCCTTCAGCTACTCAATTTGTTCATTTAATCCCTCAATTATCCATTTTTAAGTCCAATTTAGCCCCAATGAATGAAAAATTAAGAATAAATTGATCTTTAAATGAATAATTGAGAGACTATAAGGATATATTTAATAATCGAAGGAATGAAACAAACATTTTAATAGTTTGGGATTAAATTCATAATTTTCAAATTCATAATCTTAAAATCATTTTGTTTACAATGACCCAATGTCGTTTACTTTTCAAATTAGGTCAAAATCCACCTCAGACATCAGGACCCAGGAAATTTCAAATTAGGGCAAACAAAATTTTCATTAGATAGAAAAAAATTTTTAGATCAAAGTGCCATAATTTGAGAGAATTCAGATAACAGAAACTCCCGCTTTATTTTTCTGAATTATTTAAATTTAATAAATCAAGAACATTGAAATACGTGCCTGAATTTATCATTTTCAGTGTCGTTGTGTTAAGTATATTATTTAAAGCTGCTCGAAAAGTTTCATCAAATTCTGAGCGCCGTTTGATTGTGGTTAATTTTTGAAGTTTTAAAATTCAGAAATTAATTAAAAATAAAATATTTATCCGAATCGAAAATTTTTATCGCGAGGGTGTTCGTTATGTCATAGCACACCTCGGTGTCAAATTTCATTATTTTTGAATGCAAAATGCGGGAAAATGTGAATAATTTAAATTTAAGTATTTATTTAAATTTTTATACATTTTTCCCTAATTCCCCCTTTTCTACACACCCGCTCCCCATTCCTTACGCCCTAAAGCGCGGGACCTTTCACGTCTGGGTTTTTCCTGCCCATTTTGGGCGCAGGAATGGTTAGACGAATGGCCGACCAGCCCTCTCCCTCTTCCCCCTCCCAGCCACACTCAGCCCTCGACAGCAGCCACTCTCCTCCCTCAGCCCTTCTCCTCCCCTCCCCCCTCTCTCAAAAGAGCAGCAGCCCTCTCCTCCCTCAGCCCCTCCTCTCTCTCCCAACAGCCCAGCTAGCCGCCTCCTCTGGCCAGCCAGCCCCCGCTGCCCCGGCAACCTCCTGTCGGCCTCTCTCCATTTTTTTCGATAATAAAGTAAGAGAAGGAAAAGATGAGGGAAAATGATAAATAGTTTTTTGCTATTTCTTGTCTTTTTATATATACTTAATAATTATTATGAAAAATAATAATGATAAATTACGTCATTCACATTAATATGATTCTCATTAATTAATAATTGAAAACTATACAATGCTATAAATTGACCTATTATTTCAATTCAAGCATTTTTATTTTGTCATTTTCATTCCCTTATTTATTACTTTATGGCAAATTATTACAGTTATTTTCATTCTTTGTAGCCTTTTCATACATTATTATCATTATTATTATTAATTAATGATAATAATAGCATTATATTAAATATAATTATTACCCTCAGAAACTTGAAATGATGTTTCTATCAAAATAAAAAATAAAAGAAAAGCAAAAATTCACAAGGAAAAATACATCACATCATTTACATTTTAATTTAAAATATCAAAAACCTAAATGCAGATTGAGCAAACTGTCACTCATCCAAACTATTAAACTTTTGAGCTTATAGAACAAGGTAAGATGTTTTATTACTCTTGTTTAAATATATTTTTTGCTCAACATCGCACAAATTTGATAAAAGTTTTTTAAAGTCACATAAAATGATATATGAACAAGTTTGGATAAGTGAGAAGAAAGAGTTCCATGTTGATTTATATTTTTTGTCTGATCAGACAACCGCTAGGATGGGGTTGTCCGATATCGGGAGTCATAAGGAGCCTATACTGATAAGCTTTTGAGGGGGCAGGTATAGAGAAAAATTGAGATATGTAACACAAAAATGAATCCCCATTTTTCTCAATTTTGTACTTGCCCAACAAAATCATATTTTACCTCAGATATCAAGCACTAAAATTCTGTATTTATTTTTGTGACTGCAATTATTTTTATGCTAACTTTCAATACAATTGAAACATGTTTGCAGGGATAAATTTGTACAACTTTTATTTCCTGTCAAATATTGATTATTTTGCTTATTATTTAACATTTGTAAAGATGACATCTATTAGTACTTAGTTTCACAACTAACTGGTATTCGAATGCCTGCACTTTTGAAACGTGCCCAGCTCAAGAGTTCATCCTCGAGGAAATGTGCTAAAGAACTTAGCAGTGCTGATACTGCTACCTGCTGATCCACCGCTTTCTTTTTACTCTGTCTATTTTTAAAAGTTTGTAGTTTCTTTTATTTTGATCTTTTGTATCCAAGACTTGTGAATTAACGAATAAATGAGTTATGTTTGATGTCTATATATTTGTCTCTTAAATCACTCAATATGATTCTGCGGCTAGAGGACTTGTTGCTGTTATTTTACATCTCACCCCCACAAACCGGTGCTGGATCTGCTCCTGCTGACCCGACACCGGGTCCTCACATCTTCCAGTTTCTTTTTTACTCTATATTTTTTAAGAGTTTGTAATTTTTCTTTTATTTTAATCTTTGTATCCAAGATTTATGAATTATGAATAAATGAGTTATTTGATGTCTATATATGTCTCTTAAATCACTCAATGTGATCCTGCAACTAAAGGACTTGTTGTTTTGCATCCTCATAATCGGTGCTAGATTTGCTCCCGCTGACCTGACACCGAGTCCTCACATGGTCAAACCACTTATAAAGAATATGACTGAAAAGATTAATGTCCAAGACTTGCAAAACCTACTCCCTATGTTACTATAATGCCTAGAGCTTTTAATTTGATGCTAAAAATACTAATATGAGATGATGATTTGTAATACCCATAATATACCACAGTAAATCTACTTTTGTATAAAACACTTATTTTGTACAATATAAAAATTATAATTTAGGGCTAAATGGGTAAAAGAAAACCAATCCTAAAGCATTGTTTTGTGATAAGCTTTGGCAACAATAGTTAACATGTTATAATAGACTTTCATGGTGATACATAAAGTGAGGGTACAATCAAGTATTTTGTTCTATTATATGAGCTTATGGGTACCATTTTGTGGATCTTCAAACTCTTTCCCATTTTGACTTATATTGTTGCACGATAATGATGATGATCCTTGAATTGATAATGACTCGGCCCAGACTTAGCTTCCATGGGCTGCGAATTTAGAGCGCCAAGGTGCCAGATTGTGACGATAGTCAATTACTTGTATTATGATAGTTTCTGCTATGCACTATTGCCTTATGGACCAATCTATGTGTCCATCACAAGGAGTGAGCCTAAAGTGAAATACATAGAAGAAAACTTAAAGTTTAACTTCGGCTTCCATTTGAAATATATTTTCATTTTGTACAGATTTTGTGCAATTATGCTTTTGTTCTGTTTACAATAGCTTTGCTTTTGATTTGTTCAGCTAATTTCATTTGTTTCAATTTGGAATTTTATTCTGCTTAAAATACTACTACAAATAATATTTAGACTTGCTACTCGCGCCAAGTTAGACTTTACTTCAGTTGCCTTTCTTTTTACACTATTATTTTCACTATCGTTTTCTGCACAATATAGCATATTGATTTCTTTCCACGAGTCGAATACTAGCAAAAATGTTAGAACCTACTAGACAGTACTCACCCACATTTGTAGGATTGCTGCAAGATAGTGCTGATATAAAATGAAGGCTCAAACTAACAAGTGTCCGTTGACTAGTTTTGCTTTGATTTTTGAGTGATAAATAACTATTGTGGCAAGACGCTAATGTACTTTTCTTTTGCTTTTTGAAAGATAGAACATGTGAGGATGTTATCATACTCGTATATAGAAAATAGCACAATGTAATTGATTCTCCTAGAATGCTTATTTTAATTCAATACAAAGAACGCTATTGAGAATACCATAAAAACAATCTTCAAAATAATAATAATCAAGTCGACATTGAGCACAAGTGAATATCAATCTTAATCTTCTATATTCGGGATGGAAAATCATGTATAGCTGTCATTTTTTCTAATTTGTTATAAGAGTTCTAAATTTGTAATTTTAAGAAAAGGGTAAAAGCTTTAATTCGAATTACAGTTTTAGCTATCTGCTAGGTTGCCTTTTTTATGAATAAAGCTGGCTTAGATTCAAGATTTCGAATTTGACACTCTTTGAAATCTTATATAAGAAACCATAGTGCAACTATTGTCCTCATGTGATAATTATAATGCAATTTGCCACTGCAAATGTTTAATCTCTTTGATCATGAGTTGTGTTTAAAATTTAAACATCACTAATGGTCAATTTTTAATAATGCAACTATAATACAACCTAGAGACCCCTCAATGCATGCAATTGTTTCCCCTTACGGATTTTTTAAATTTTGAAGGTAAAGTTGTACGATTTCTGTTGTTAGCTTTAACTAATATGATCTAAAAATGCCACTAATATTTAGTCATGATGATGATGTTATATGCAGCAAAAGTTTCTACACTGCTCTCAAATGAAGAGTTCATAGCTTCTCAAATAAATGTTGTATCATTGCTACCAATCAATATATACACTTTGCTTTCCATAAGACAAACTAGAGGAGTTAAACCGTGTAAAGAAGAACTGAATATAATCAAATTTGCAAAACTTTTTGTCCTTTATTAGCTTTGGTCAAATCTCATTACTTCTGTCCTTTAAAAAGTAGTTTGAATGACTGTGTAACATAAATTTGAGCCTTGTTTAAAGATTTTTTATGAGAATTACAAAAAGTGTGTACCAGTGTTCTTGCTTGATATTCAATTTCCCAACATCAAGATGATTTGACATCAACCACAAGAGGCTTCAATGTGTCAATAATCACAATATTTTTTTTTTATTCTTTTCACAATTTTATGGAATACCTTGTTAAAGCTTATATACAAGTGAAAGCTTGTTTAAATTCAATACAGAGAACACTATTAAGAAATATCATAAAATAATCTTCTAAACAATGAAAAACAAGTCAACACAGCACAACTGACTTTATAATATAAAATTTTATAAGCGAGATGGACATTCATGTATAATTTCACTTTTTTTAAAGTTGTTAGAAGAGTTCTAATTTTGTAATCTTAAGAAAGAACAAATTTTGCAGAATTTTAGAATGCAACAACATTATTAAATTTCCACTACAATACTGCTCAGTAACTCTACTGCACTAATTATACTGCAGTGTCGTGGTGATCTCATTCTAGCAGTGCTCCAATTGATGAATTTCTCTATGTGCAATCCGTCGCTTTAAGAACCAAAATCCACTAGGTGAAAGCTTTGAAGTGTAAGATGATTTCTTTAAGAAAAGTTTTATAATTTATTATTTTTTTTAATAATTACATGCCCAAAAATCTACAAAAATGATTGACCTTGATAAAAGAAAATTAACTACTATTGAAATCAATAAAATACTCTTCCTTAAAATTGTGTACAATAATGTGGATTCACTAAATGCAAAAGAAGGGCAACAAATTTTCTAGAAATTTTTTTACTTGCTCAGGAATGAGGCCTAAAATTATGATATTTGACAACATATTCCTTTTATCTATTTTTTCCTAAATTTTTTTGTGGTTAGTTTTGCTTAGACTTTAGATCATTATTAGCAAACACTGATACTTGGGATATCATTTGGTAATTGACCGTATGTTAGAAACTACTAAAATGACCATCTTTATTATAAACAATTTTAATAGTTATATGACCTTGAGCTCTAATTTTATATTTTACTTTAGCTTGTTAAATCTAAATCTGTAGAGATTTAATTAGAGTTTTTGGATTGTGATTTATGTGAATCTTCTTCTCCCGTTTAGCATCATGCATGTTTTTTAATCATTTGGATATGACATGTGCAATTAAAAAAATCTTCTGAAAGAATATATGAGAACTGTCTTGTATAAGATTACTCTTTAGAACAAAAAATTTACATTAAAATAGAGAAAAATAAAATGTCACACCAAAAAAAATATTATGAAAAATCACTTAAAATTACCTTGATGGTCAAGGGACTGTTAATAGCAATTTCTTCCATAAGAGTGCAAAGAGACAGAATTGAAAAAATACATTAAATTTATTTAATTCAAAATTATATGAAGATCAATTATAGCACCATCAATAAGAAAATTAAGTAGTAAGAACAGAAGAAAAAATTATAATTAAAAAAGAGCATAAAATATTAAGAAATTCAAACAACTACCAAGATGGTATATTGCATAGTCCATGCAGATAAACAAATTTGGCAACTTAAAAACAATGCAATTCAAATTGCTCAATATTCATCATTTCATATGCATATAAATTTGCTAAAAAATCATTATTTTTTAGTTGGCAACCAAGTAGCATAGAGCTTTTACAATGTGTATAGAATGTGTTATGAAACTAAAATAAGCCAAGATGATAATTCTTTCTCACAATAACTAGTAAGAATTTTTGGTTGAGAACTTAAGCAAACAAAAAATCGTTAGCTAGTAGTCAATACACAACCTTAAACAAAAAGGCCAAATGATTTGACAAATTTTAGAATGTACCCTTAATTTGCTATCCTTCTCTTCTTATATATAACTCAATTTTTGATTGAGTAATGTGAAAATATGCACAATCAATAAATTAACCAAAGTTCAAATCATTTAGATAATCACTTAATAATTGATTATTATCCCCTAAACATCACTAATATCCCTAAATAAGCCAAGGAGTGGGAACAGGAGAGAAAAGAACAGAGTTCGAGACCAAAACAGTCCCTTGGTTGTTTTAAAAGAAGCCAATTTAGTCCCTAACTTTTACAAGTTTCCAAATCAATCTCAAAGATGTGCATGCTTTGAATCAATACCATTATTAATCTTCATAAAAAATAGAATTGCTAAAAATCCAATAATCATGAACCTTATAACATTCTCACAAGCTAATACCAAAATGCTAAGCACAAACCAATTTATTAATCAAATACTTGATCCAATCACTATATCACAGATTCATCTTTTGGAAGGTTTTCACCAGTGTGAAATTATACTGGAATGAAAGGTGAAACTCCTCTTGCACTTTGTGTCCTTTGTGGTCAGATATAAGACCTCCCAAAATTAATTATGAAATCAGTTGTCTCCAAAAATATAATGATGCTAAAAAATTCAAAATGCATCATATTTCTTAGGAAATGATTTGCAATCTCCTCATTGTGATGGCCTTTGTACATGGAATCAAAAATTAACTATGCAAAGGGGTTCACAACAAAAGGAGATTGTTAATTTTAAAATACATTTAAACATATTAATTTAATAGCATAACAAAAACAACAGTCAAAGGATTACACTAGTTGAAAAGTAATAATGGTTGTGAATCGTATCAAAGAGGCTGAATTATGATTTGGAGTGATAATCATAACTTTCTTAAGTTCTATAAGTAGATTGTTTATAATAAAATACAAATGAAGAAAATTAAGCTTACTGTGGAATCAAGTCGATTTTTTGAAATTCCACAGAGCTCACTTGGCTCGCAATATGCATTTCCTGATCCGACAGTGAATGGAGACCAAGCCTTCGTGCAATCACCAGTCAAGAAAAGTTGCAATCAAGCATCAATCAATCTTCACAACAAGGAAATCTTCTGAAGCTTAAAATTACCTCTTTATTCACGATAAGTTCCTCAGGGCCACTGGAATTAGACTCCGGATTATCCGACTTCTTTAAATAAACTCTTGGATAGCGCTGTTGTAGAAGAAAACTGAGTACATGTACTTCAAAAATCGCTTTAAAAAACTGAACCTATGATACACAGTTGTCAAAACCTTGTCTAGATCAGCTAAGAGATGGAAACTCGCCGTTGCCAGTTCAAGAGACTTTCCGTTTCTAAGAATGTGGAGAATTACATCAAATATTTTCCTTTGTTGGATAAAACCAGATTAAAGTGTCAGAAAAGAAACCCTAGCATAAATACCCTTCGGTTTTTTCTTTTAGTTGAAAGGAGAAAAGCTATTGGAAGAGAGCTTACCGTGGGGGGGGAAGGAGAAAATGAAGCAAAATAAGCGGTGGTATGAACTGCTTCTAGGAAAGAGAGTCCTGTGCGGTGTTAAGTGACATTTATACAATAGGAAATAGGAAAGGGGAAAAAATGAAGGCGATACATAGGAGCGGTAGCGGGAGTGCTAACTATCGTCATGGACATCGCGTGCTTCCCTGATGGCGGAAGAGTCGAGAATGGCCAACATGTTACCCTCCAAACTTTCAGAACTTTTCTTTGGGCCGCCCATAGCGAGAGATTGGAGTTCGGATACCTTCTCTATTTCTTTCTTTTAACCGTCCCGCCAAAGAAGTGATATAATTATATATATATATATATATATATATATATATATATATATAAGCATGAAAATCTCACAATCTGCGGGGCGACACACATACACAAGAAAAAAAATGTACAAAAGATAGTATCGTGAAAGACGCACAATTTGTGGACATGACAACACACATAAAAAATGATAACAAAATAAAACAGTAGCAACAAACTCGCACAATATGAGGAGTCAGAAACACATTTAAAGATAAATTATTATTGCATGGTAATATCCGGAGTTAAGTTATAAAATATGTGAATTTGTATAGAAAAAAATTTAGATATTAAATATTAAGAAAAAAATTATTCAAATAAAAGTATAATTTATAATACTACTAAAATAACATTCAAAACACTAATATTAACCAAATATAACAATATCATCTAATTACATGCTAACTTTCATATAAACAATAAAGGTGTAATAACTCAGGCTATTATTTAAGTCAATTAGGACTAATCTAAGTCCTAATTATGATTCTATAAAATAAATTCAGTCATTAGAAGCTCATCTATAAAATCCAATTCAAACCAGGAATCAAATGGATCAAATTTTGATTTTGGGAATTTTTAAGAACCCTAGAATTTGACCTATTGGATTTGACCTCAAATCAAAAATCTGACTCCATCATTGCATTCATCACCCTAAATTAGCTAGGGGTAATATTTCGGAGGCATTTGGAAGTCGTTAGATTTTTGACAAATATTTTAATATTATTTAGATCCCCCGAAAAATCAAATAATTAAATATTCGTCAAAATAAAAATAAGACCGCGCCGCTGCGTTCCTCACCCATCAATTAGCTAGAGGTGATTTACTTGAATTTTTCTAAGTGCGTTAAATGATTTAATTAGCATTAATAAAATGATTAAAAATTTAATAAAATAATAACATTATTTAAATAAATTTAACGGCAGCCGTTAACTTTATAGTTAACATCATTCCTATTCCTCGCCTTTACCGTTTGATGGGACGGAGTCTCAGTGTAACAACCCAGGTTGTTACTTTGATTAATTAAGATCAATTTAAGTCTTGACTAAGGTTCTAAGTTACTAATTAGGTAATTTAGAACCCATCTCCAAAATTTAGGTCAAATTAGAAGTCAACTGAGTCAAATCAGAAATTCTGGAAAATCCCAAACCCTAGAAATTGACTTTTTATTTAGACCTTAAATTGAAAATCTGACTTCGCCATTGCATTCAGAACACCCAAATTAGCTAGGGGTGAAGTTTTGGAAGCATTTGGAAGTCGTTGGATTTTCGTCGAATATTTTAATATTATTTAAATACCTGAAAAAAATTCAAATAATTAAATACTCGTCGAAACAAAAATCCAAGTGCGTCGTTGCGTTCCTCACCCTTCAATTAGTTAAGGGTGAATTATTGAGAATTTTTGGGATTTATTTAATAGGGTAAATTTAATTAATTAAATCTCTAAATTATAAATTAAATAATAAATTAATTTATTGGTATTAACGACGCCGTCCACTTGACCCTGACGCCGTCGCCCTAATTCTATTTTCTCCGTTCCATCTGACGGTTATCGCAGACCGTCCGATCGAAAGATCAGACGGTCACGCGATCGTCTTCCTCGCGAACGCCGAGGAATGCAGCGCGTGTCCTGCGTCTGGACATGCGGCGAAGCCGGTGCAACGTGGACCTCCCCATCGCTCTAAACCACTATTTAAGGACTTGTATAAGACCCCCAAAGTTCCGGGTTGCTCGGTTTTTGTGACGGCCCTGCCCCGCCGTGGTCCTGTTAACCCTTAAGTTAACATGATTATGGTGGAGGGGTCACCAAATGACAATGTCTCAACTTAGAATTGAATTAGACACATGTTCTAATCCAACTTAAATAAGGACTTTGCCATTCAACCCAAAATACCATCACTAAATGATTATACATGATCTTAGAGTGCGGAAGCAATTTAAATAACATCCATCCATACAGTATAAATACAGTAATATAGAATAAGTAAAGTGCTGAAAAGAAAATGTTAACCTGTATTATTACAACATTTAATAAGTTTAAGAGAACTGAAAAAGGAAACTCTCGATCTCACAAGCAAAAGAAACTAAAGCTAAAGATCTTCAGGAACGGGCTCCTCCTCCAATGGTAAGCACTCCACTGGATCAGCTGCTCTAACAAACTCAGAACCTACCATTATCAGTTTCATAATGGTAGGGCCCTAGCCAACAAAAGAAAAACTGGTTAGACTATTGTCTAAGCACATTTTAGGGCAAACAATTTATTAAGTTACTTGAATATCACCATAAACAAGAACTGAACAAATAGGTGCAAAAAGCGTACAAAAAGAACAGTAATAAGTTATAAACAAACAGTTTATAACTAAGCAAAATAAGAAGTAATACATACCTCCTCCAAGCAACTGCAACAACGACAGGTAAGCAAAAGACTAAATAAAACTGTAAGAAAAGTACAACTTAAACATGCTTATGATCAAACAAATTATGCTAGGTGACATACAAAACTTAAACATATAAAACAAAAAAACTAACATCCTATGTGAGCATATGAAAACAGTAAGTAAAACTAGCATCCTATATAAAAACACGTGCAGGAAAGCTGTAAGTAAACATTGCTACAATGCAGAATATGCAAGTATAATAGTAACTGAAAATGGAAACTGTAGTGACCATCTAAGTCACTCAAACTGAAAACATACTCAGCAAATCTTAGCCTGATGAGCTAAGAAACTCTGAACTGAACATCACTGAAAACTCTTAGCCTGATGAGCTAAGACAGAACCGAATGTAAGTGTACTTGAATTAGTATAACCTTATCAGAATCCTGACTCTATAGTCAGTATGGCAAGAGTCTATCCATCCTATCTCTCGGACTAGGCATGGCCATAGACTGTCGGACATTAAACCCTCGAAAGGTTGCCGACCCGAACGGGTTGATCGAAGAGGTATACTAATCAAGCTACACCTTACAAACAACTTGTGAAACGAAAACATAATGCTGCTTATGAATGTTCCAAATTAACATAAGATATTTATCAAATATCTTAAGTACATAATATATGTTCAAGGTATAAGGCTCAAAATCAAGGAATGCGAAGCATCAAAATCAAAGTGAGCAAGAAACTCTATCTAAAACACAGGTGATATCCGTTGTTATCTACTTTATTCGTTCTATCTACTCTAAGTTACATAAGTTTCAGAATTATCAATTCTTACACATTCTATAACTTAGAATCACGAATCCTACTAGTTGAAGATAATTAGGACCGGCCAAGTCCTAATTATAACTTAATCAAAAGACGACTATTTGGTTAAAGTGAATAAATCATCAACCTAATTTTGTAATTTAATTCACCCCAAACCTCATCTTGATTAGCCAAATCAAGATGAAAAGATTAAGAATTAGACTCCAAATAATGGGGTATAATCACTTAATCCAAAGGTATAACTAAAGATCTAAGGTTTAGAACCCAAATCTCACAGATTAAGTTAAGGCAAGTCCTAATGATGAATCAATTCATTAGGATAGATCTCTATTCTTAATTATAGGGTTTAAAGATCAAATAATCATTTAATAAATTAAGAAAATCTATAAATTAGAAAACTCAAGGTTTCACCTATTGAGTAACCCAATTTATTCAATAGATGAATTCTAACCTAAGATTTATTCCTAATCCTAGGAATTAAAGCTCTTAATTTCTAAGAGTATCTCTAATGACACACATCCTAACTAATGTTATAAGGACCTAAGGGAAGGTCTAAGAATGATTAAAGAAGCAGAAAATCACTCACTTAAGACTTAGGAAATTTTTCTTAAGGAGCAAATTTTGAGATTTTAATCAAAATTTAATTTAGACTTGGATTTGATTAATTTCAGTTCTAAATCATTCTATTTACTGATTTTAGTGATTAGAAACCGAATTTAGGGCTTTTAAAGGCTAAACCCTAAATTTGGGCAAAATGACCATTTTACCCCTACTTAAGGGTTCAAAAGATCAAATTTTGATCTAGGGCTTTAATTTTGAAATTTTCTTTTGGAAAGTATTTCTTACTATCTAATGTAAGATTAGACAGTAACTAAATTAATTTTGGGTGATTATTAAGCCATATGAGATCAAATTAGTGAATTTGACTCATAAGGGCAAATTAGGAATTTGGCTAAGTGAAAGTTCAATTTTCTTTCAGATTATTGTTCTTTACTATCTAAGCTTTCCATAGAATCTAAATTTGCTAAATTCTGATAAGTATTGGCCAAGTTATGACCAATACAAGATTTAGGATTAAAAAGTGATTAAGGAATTCTTAATTATGGTTCAAAAAATCCCAACTTTGTTAATTAGTGTCCAAATTGAGCAAAATTAGTGGCTATGGTTTACAATTAGTCCACTGATCATAATGACATGTGGTAGGCTCAATTTGGATCTAAATTGACTAAGTTAAGACCTAATTAGGGTTAAGAGTAATTAGTGAGTGATTAGCAAAATTAATCATTCAAATACTAATCCAACCTTACAAATTGATTCTAAATGGTTCTATGAGTCCTCTGAAACTTAAATCACCCAATTTGGGTTACTATATTTGCTAAAATTCACTAATCAATATTTAGGATAATTAGAGGTGATTGGCAAATCTAACCGTTGGATCTAAAATTTTTACAGATTACTGTTAATTAGGTTCTTCTGATCTAAATTGATATTTGAATCATTCAATTTGGAGTTCAATTGACCAAGTTATGGTCAATTGAAGTTTTATGTATAATTAGGGTAATTAGGGTTAGGACCTAAAAGTGATTAGGCAAAAACTAATCCAAACAGCAAGGTGAATACTACCAAATTAATCCTTAGAGTTTTTTGATCACTTTAAGACCCATATTGGGTATGTTGGATCAACATACACAAATTTATGAGCTAAATAAAATTTGTAACATTTAATTTAACTTAAATTAAACCCTAAAAATTACTTTGGTAAATATAAGTCCAAATGCAAAATTGATAGTACCAAAACATTCCACTATTTTTGCTGAATCCAATGATATATAATTTGCATTTGGATGTATATTTTGCAAGATATTAGGTTCTAAAGGTAGGTATTTTTAAAATTAATTATGTGTTAAATTAATAATTAATGTTATTATATAGATATAATTATAATTTCGTTATTAATAAAATGATAATTAATAGATATATATATAGAATATATATATATAACTTTTTTTTAATATCTTTCAGGACACGTGGCGCACAACCATTGGATGGGCAGCAGACGGCAGCCCCACTGGTCAGACATCAGAGCCGTATGCCATGCGTCGCGCTGCGACTGGTAGCGCATCGCGGGTGGGTCCCGCCACAGCAGCTGAAACGCCACGGGCACGGGCCATGGGCCGGGCTCGGGTCGACTCGGCCCAACCCGAAGAGGTCTTCGCCATCGCGCGATCGACTCGGCAGCGGCGTCCTAGGGCATCAAAAACGGCGGCAAATTCGCCGTCACCGGAGGTCGAGCCATATACCGATCGAAAGGTCTGGAAGAGACCTTTCGATTGGTACTCTAAACGTCACCGGAGAAGACCTATATCTCTGGTAAAATCTAACCCTAGGGACCCCTATCGAAACTCGAGGGGTTCTTAACAGTTTGCACTGTATAGCCGGACCAAATTCACGCCGATCGAACCCATTTAAGGTTGATCATATCCGTTGATTTTCAATCGAACACATGGAATAGATAATCGAAACAAGTTTGATAGTAATTGATGGAAATCGAGGGATATGGTGTACCTCAAATCGAACGGCTCGGGATATGACAATCCTCGAACGAGAGCTTCTTCGACTGTCACGGGTCCTCGATTGCGTAGACTCGCGAGGAAGAGAGATCCGAGCCTTTAATTGAGGTCTTAAACTGTGGCGGCCATGCCCCGCCGTGGTCCTGTTAACCCTTAAGTTAACATGATTACGGTGGAGGGGTCACCAAATGACAAGGTCCCCACCTAGAATTGGATTAGACACGTGTTCTAATCCAACTTAAATAAGAACTTTGCCATTCAATCCAGAAATACTATCACTAAATGGTCATACATGAACTCAGAGTGCGGAAGCATAAAACATAACATCCATCCAATACAGTATAAATACAACAATACAGAATAAGTAAAGTACTGAAAAAGAATATACTCCTGAATTATTACAACATTTAATGAGTTTAAAAGTACTGAAAGAAAACTCTCAATCTCACTGGAAGAAAAACTAAAGCTATAGATCTTCAGGAATGGGCTCCTCCAATGGCAAACTCTCCACTGGATTTGCTAAACCAACAAACTCAGAACCTACCATTATTAGTTTCATAATGGTAGGGCCCCAGCCAACAAAAAAAAAACTGGTTAGACAATAAGTCTAAGTACATTTAGGGCAAAAGTTTATTTAAGTTAACTGAATATCACCATAAAAACAGAACTGAGCAAAATAGGTGCAGAAAAGCGTACAAAAGAATAGAATAAGTTATAAACCACAGTTTATAACTAAACAAAATAGGAAGTAAAACATACCTCCTCCAAGCAACTGCAACAAATATAGGTAAGCAATAGACTAAACTAAACTGTAAGAAAAGGTATAACCTAAACATGCTTATGATCAAACAGAATATTCTAAGTGACATACATAACAGTATGAAATTGAAAACAACTAACATCCTAAGTATGCATAAGAAAACAGTAAGTAGAACTAGCATCCTATATATAACATGTGCAGAAAACTGAAAGTAAAATAGTGCTGAAATGCAGAATATGCTAGTAAAATAGTAACTGCGAACTGAAACAATAACAAATATACGAACTCAACAAATCTTAGCCTGATGAGCTAAGAAACTCTGAATGTAATGTACTTAAATTAGTATAACCATATCAAATCCTGACTATAGTCAGTAGGGCAAGAGTCTATCCATCCTATCCCATGGACTAGGCATGGTATTGACTATCGGACTGAAACCCCCTACAAGAAGCCGACCCCGAACGAGTTGATCGAAGAGGTATACTAATCAAGCTACACCTTACAAACCACTTGTGAAACAAAACACAATGCTATTTATGAATGTTCAAAATTTACATAAGATATTTACCAAATATCTTAAGTACATAATATATGTTCAAGGTATAAGGCTCAAAATCAAGGAATGCGAAGCATCAAAATCAAAGTGCAAGAAACTCTATCTAAAACACAGGTGATATCTTTTGTCTACTTTATTCGTTCTATCTACTAAGTTACATAAGTTTCAGAATTATCAATTCTTACACATTCTGTAACTTAGAATCACGAATCCTACTAGTTGAAGATAATTAGGACTGCCAAGTCCTAATTATAACTTAATCAAAAGACGACTATTTGATTAAAAAATGAATAAATCATCGACCTAGTTTTGTAAATTAATTCATCCCAACCTCATCTTGATTAGCCCAATCAAGATGAATAGATTAAGAATTTGATCCACATGATGGGGTCTAATCACTTAATCTAAAGGTTTAATCTAAGGATCTAAGTTTAGAACCCAAATCTCACAAATTAGGTTAAGGCAAATCCTAATGATAAATCAAATTCATTAGGATAGATCTCTATATTAGTTCTAAAGTTTAAATATCAAATAATCATTTAATAAACTAAGAAAATCTATAAACTAGAAAACTCAAGGGTTCATCTAATTGAGTAACCCAATTTACTTATTAGATGAATTCTAATTTAAGATCTATTCCTAATCTTAAGAAATAAGGCTCTTAATTACTAAGAGTATCTCTCAAGACACACATCCTAACTAATGTTATAAGACCTAAGGATGGATCTAAGAATGATTAAAGAATGAGAAAAACTCACTTAGGACTTAGGAATTTTCTTTACTGAGCAAAATCTGAGATTTTAATCAAAACCTAATTTAGACTTAAATTTGATCAATTTCAGTTCTAAATCATTCTATTTACTGATTTTAATGATTAGAAACTGAATTTAGAGCTTTAAAAGGCTAAACCCTAAATTTGGGCAAAATGACCATTTTGCCCCTCCTTAAGGGTTCAAAAGATCAACTTTGAATCTAGGGCTTAAATTCTGAAATTTTCTTTTGGAAAGTGCTTCTTACTGTCTAATATAAGATTAGACAGCAACTAAATTAATTTTGGGTGATTATTAAGCCATATGAGATCAAATTAGTGAATTTGACTCATACGGGCAATTTAGTAATTTGACTAAGTGAAAGCTAAATTTTCTTTTAGATTATTGTTCTTTACTGCCTAAGCTTTCCATAGAACCTAAATTTGTTGAAATCTGATAAGTATTGGCCAGTTATGGCCAATACAAGATCTAGGGTTTTAAAGGTTAATTAAGGGATGCTTAATTAATGGTCAAAAATCCTAACTTTGCCAATTAGTGTTCAAATTAAGCAAAATTAGGGCTATGAATTACAAATAGCTCACTGATCATAATGACATATGGTAGGCTCAATTTGGACCTAATTTGACTAAGTTAAGACCTAATTAGGGTTTAGGGTGATTAGTGAGTGATTAACAAAATTAATCACTCAAATACTGTTCCAACCTAATAGATTGATTCTAAATGGATCTAGTAGTTCTCTGAAATTTAAATCTCTCAATTTGGGTTATTAGGTTTGCTAAAATTCACTAATCAAGATTTAGGGTAATTAAGTAAGATTAGCAAATCTAACCGTTGGATCTAAAATATTTTTGTAGATTACTGTTAATTAAGATCTTCTGATCTAAATGGACCTTTGGATCATTAAATTTGGAGCTCAATTGACCAAGTTATGGTCAATTGAAGTTCTAGGTCTAATTAGGGTAATTAGGGTTAGGACTTAAATGTGATTAGGCTCAAACAAATCCAAACAGTCAAGATAACCCTACTAAAATGATCCTTAAGATTTTCTGATCACTTTAAGACCCATATAGGGTATGTTTGGGTTAATCTACACAAAGTTATGGTTAATTGAATATTTGAGACATAAATTTGAACTTAATTAAACCCTAAATGTCATTTTGCTAAATACTGGTCCAAATGCAAAATTATTGGCATCAATAAATTCCTCATATTTTTCTGATTAACTTGGTATATTTATTTGTATAATTTGGATTTATTAAGATATTAAGGTTTAAAGTATTGGTATTTAATTTTTAAATTTAATTAAGCTTATTTTAATTATCTGATTTATATTTATTATATGATTTCTGATTTAATATTTTTATTTGATTTGATTTCTGCAGCCGGGCCCACCACCTAATTTTTATTCTGCCGCGATTTATTAAGATGACAAAGCAAACGGCAGGCCCCACCATTTTGTCCTTATCGACACGTGGACAAAGGGATCGAACTCGCCTTCGTCCCGACGGGTGCCGACGCAGGGGAGCTAGGGCAGAGGTTTTGAACTGGATGCAGGTGCTGGAGGGATTTGATTCATATGCCAAATCGAAGGGGGCTCCGAATCCTATATGTGGTTGCATGAATCACGAACGGAGGCGACCTAATCTCGAGTAGATGATGCCCTAGATACACTGGAACAGAGGCGAGAAATCTGAAGTTCAGAAAAATTTTCGAGATACTGAATTGGCGCATCAATATTCTACTTTCAGTTTAAATCTCTATTCATTACAAACATGCAATATATGATTAAAGGTTGAATTAATTGATCTGCAATATCAAATATATATGAATTGTCGAATATAAAACAAAAAGAAACTGGGCGAAACAGAGGACAACCACATCAAAATTTCGCATAATATAAACCTAAATTTTCTGATAAGATTACAATCTGCGACGAATAATACTTCAATCGAGTATACGAAGAAGAATAAGGTTGAGTAGCATGAGTAGTACCTCGATTCAGGCAACTGGAGATGAACGAGTTTCGGGAAAATGAAGATTGCAGATTTGCAGGACTTGAATTGATCAGATTGGAGAAAGAGTCAGGTCTTAGAGTCCAGTTGGACTTTATCAAGCAACTAAGGGCGGTGGAAGGAACGTCTGGCGAGAAGGCGAGGAACATGGGTGACGCACGTCGCGAATCCCTGCTTCGTGGAGCTTCACGGGAACGAAATACCCCCACCGTCTGATCGAAGAGATCAGACGGCAAATGACGAATTGCTCGATCAAACAGCAATAGCAATGGCGTCAGGAAAATTAGAACGGAAGGAATTAAGAAGTTGACGTCGCCAGATATAATAAAAAAAAATATTATTATTAATTAAAATAATTTACATCTATTTAATTAATGAGATTTAGATAATTAATTATACTCAGAAAAATTCAAATAAATCACCCCTAGCTAACTGAGGGGTGAGGAAAGTAACGGTGCGATCAGAATTTTGTTTCGACGAGTATTTAATTATTCGAATTTTCAGGATATTAAAATAATATTAAAATATTCAATGAAAATCCAACGGCTTCCAAATGCCTTCAAAACTTCACCCCTAGCTAATTTGGGTGTTCTGAATGCAATGGTGAAGTCAGATTTTTAATCTGAGGTCTAGATAAAAAGTCAAATTCTAGGGTTTGAAATTTTCCAGAATTCTTGTTTTGACTTTGTTGACGTCTTTGGTTTGACCTAGGTTTCAGAAATGAGTTTTAGATTACTTAATTAGTGACTTAGAACCTTAATTAAGACTTAGATTAGTCTTATTGAGCAAAGTAACAACCTGGGTTGTTACATAAACGGTGCTAGAGCGGCGACGGGGGCGTGGAGGAGTTCTGGCATGCCGCGCGTCAGCGCTCGCGGCACGCGGACGACGCACGAGGACGATAATCTTCGTCCGTTCGATCTTCCGACCGAATGGATCTCAGCGTCCGTCTGATTGAACGGTGAGGTTAGAATTAGGGCGACGGCGTCATGGTCAAGTGGACGGTGCCGCTAATGCCAATAAATTAATATTATTATTTAATTTATAATTTAGAGACCTAATTAATTAAATTTACCCTATTAATTGCATTCCAAAAATTTCCAATAAATCACCCTTAGCTAATTGAAGGGTGAGGAACGCAATGGCACACTTGGATTTTGGTTTCGATGATTATTTATTTATTTGAATTTCCAAGTATTTAAATATTATTAAAATATTCGATGAAATCCAACGGCTTCCAAATGCCTCCAAAACTTCACCCATAGCTAATTTGGGTGTTCTGAACGCAATGGCAAAGTCAGATTTTCAATCTAAGGTCTAGATAGAAAGTCAATTTTCTAGGGTTTGGGATTTTCCAAAATTTCTGATTTTGACTTTGTTGACTTCTAGTTTGACCTGATTTCAGAGATGAGTTCTAAATTACTTAATTAGTGACTTAGAACCTTAATTAAGACTTAAATTAGTCTTAATTGAGCCAAGTAACAACTTGGGTTGTTACAGTTTTCAACCCTAAAGCTCGGAAGCCAGAAGTCAAATATCGACCGTTCTCTGCCGTTAAAATTGAGGTACTTCTATATCCCGATCTATACTTCCAATTTCAGAAATTCTTTTTCGTATGATGATTTCATAGTTCTGATTGAACTTTGATCGGACCCGATCGAGTTGATCAGGTCTGGTTAGCCCAGATTTTTATAATTTTCAACAGTGGAATTCGTTATTTTCATCTCGCCGAGTGTAGGGATTTAGGGTTAGGGTTTACCGGAGTTGTGTGTCTTCTCCGGTGGCGTTTGAGGTACCAATCGAAAGGTCTCTTAAAGACCTTTCGATAGGTATGCAGCTCGTTGTCTGGCACCGTCGTCTTCGCCTCCGATTTTCAAACCCTAGTTCCCTGCTGTCGGGTCCGTCGCGTGGAGAAGAAGACCTTTCGGGTCGGTCGGGTCGGCCCGTGGCCCGTGGCGCTTCGACTGTCTCGACGGGGCCCACCTCACAGCACGCCAGCCAGTCGCGGCGTGACACGTGGCCAGCGCTGACGCCGTCTGACCAGTGGGGCCCGCTGCAGTCTGCTCAGCCAATAGCGGCTCGCCACGTGTCCTGCAGAGATAATAATTAAAATGTTATTTATAATTTTAACGTTTATTTAAATAAATGAAATTATATTTATATATATATTAATAATAACAGAATTATTAAATTAAATTAAATAGAATTATTCTAATTAATTAAATGCAAAACTTTAAACCCTAATAACTTGCAAATTATACATCTAAATTATGCAAATAATATATCAAATTGATCAAAAAAATATGAGGAATTTATTGATGCCAATAATTTTGCTATAGGACTAGTATTTATCAAAGTAATATTTAGGGTATTATTTATGTTAAAAATAATGTTACAAAAACTTAATTAACCCATAACTTTGTACCCAATGATCCAAACCTATTGAATATGGGTCTTAAAGTAATCAGAAAACCCCTAAGGATCATTTTAGTAGGGTTATCTTTGCTGTTTGGACTAGTATTTACCTAATTACTTTTAGGACCTAACCCTAATTAGACTTAGAACTTCAATTGACCATAATTTGATCAATTGAGCTCCAAATTTAATGATCCAAATATCAATTTAGATAAAAAAAAACATAATTAATAGAAATCTGTAAAAATATTTAGGATCCAACGATTAGAATTGCTAATCACCCTAATTACTCTAAATCTTGATTAGTGAATATTAGTAAATCTAATAATTCAAATTGAGTGATTTAAGTTTCAGAGAAACTCATAAAGTCATTTAGAACCTAGCTGTAAGGTTGGATTAGTGTTTAAGTGATTAATTTCACTAATCACTCACTAATCACCCTAAACCTTAATTAGGTCATAACTTAGTCAAATTAGATCTAAATTGAGCTTACCACATGTCATTATAATCAGTAGACTATTTGTAAACCACAGCCAATGATTTTACTCAATTTGGGCACTAATTGACAAAGTTAGGATTTTGACACTTAATTAAGAATCTTTTATTTACCCTTTTAACCCTAAATATTGTATTGGCCATAACTTGGCCAATACTTATCAGAATTTAGTAAATTTAGGTTCTATAGAAACCTTAGATAGTGAATAATAGTAATCTGAAAGAAAATTTAACTTTCATCTAGCCAAATTACTAAAATGTCCCTATGAGCCAAATTTATAAATTTGACCTCATAAGGCTTAATAATCATCCAAAATTTGTGTAGTTGCTGTCTAATCTTACATTAGACAGTAAAAAACTTATTCCAACAGAAAAATTTAGATTTAAAACTCTAGATCAAAATTTGATCTTTTTGAACCCTTAAGTAGGGGCAAAATGGTAATTTTGCCCAAATTTAGGGTTAGCTTTCTAAAGCCCTAAAATCATTTTATAATCATTAAAAACAGTAAATAGAATAATTTCTAGCAGAAATTAATTAAGTTCAAGCTTACATTATATTTTGATTTTAAAATTCCAATCTTATCTCTTAAAGAAAATTCCTAAGTCTTATGTGAGTGATTCTTCTTTCTTAAGTCATTCTTAGATCCTTCCATAAGTTTTATAACATTAGTTAGGATGTGTGTCATGAGAGATACTCTTAGTAATTAAGAGCCTTAATTTCTAAGATTAGGAATAGTTCTTAAGTTAGAATTTATCTGTTGAGTAAATTGGGTTACTCAATAGATGAAACCTTGAGTTTTCTAGTTTATAGATTTTCTTAGTTTATTAAATGATTATTTTATCTTTGAACTCTAGAATTAAGAATAGAGATCTATCCTAATGAATTGATTTATCATTAGTATCTGCCTTAACTTAATCTATGAGATTTAGGTTCTAAACCTTAGATCTTTAGTTATACCTTTGGATTAAGTGATTAGACCCATCATCTGGAGTCTAATTCTTAATCTTTTCATCTTGATTTGGCTAATCAAGATGAGGTTGGGGTAATTTAAATTATAAAATTAGGCTGATAATTTATTCAGTTCAACCAAAGTAGTCGTCTTTTGATTAAGATATAGTTAGGACTTGGCCAGTCCTAATTATCTTCAACTAGTAGGATTCATGATTCTAAGTTACAGAATGTGTAAGAATTGATGATTTTGAAACTTATGTAGATTAGAGTAGATAGAACGACTAAGTAGACAATAAAGGATATCACCTGTGTTTTAGATAGAGTCTCTTGCTCAATTTGTTTTGATGCTTCGCTTACATTGATTTTGAGCTTTAGACCATGAGCATATATGAGGAACATAAGATAATTGATAATTATCTTATGTCAATTTTGATCATTCATAAGTAGCATTTTTGTTTTTTTCTAGTATTTTTGTAAGGTGTAGCTTGATTAGTATACCTCTTCAATCATCTCATTCGGGGTCGGCTTCAGGTTCGAGTCAGTCTGATAGTTTATGCCATGCCTAGTCCTTGGGATAGGATGGATAGACTCTTGCCCGTACTGACTGAATAGTCAGGATCTGATTCGGTTATATTAATTCAAGTACACTTATATTTGGTTTCTGTCTTAGCTCATCAGGCTAAGAGATTTTTTAGTGATACTCAGTTCAGAGCTTCTTTCTTGGCCCATCAGGCTAAGTATTTAACTGAGTATGCCTTCAGTTAAGTGGCTTGAATAGCCATTTCAGTTTTCAATTTTCAATTACTATTTTACTTTTCATATTCTACATTTAGTACTATTTCTACTCATAGTTTTCCTGTTCTTTTCTAAGCCTTGTATATATATAGAATGCTCGATTTACTTGTTGTATATATGATGCTAGATTTACTTGTTGTATTTAGGATGCTAGTCTTATTCACATGTTTTTCTTACTTTATGTCGATTAGCATATAATTATTTGATCATAAGCATGTTTAGGATGTATTTTCTTTACAGTATTTGTTTAGTTTTTGCTTACCTGACTTTATTGCAGCTGCTTGGAGGAGGTATGTGCTTACTTCCTAGTTGTTTAGTTATAAACTGTTGTTTATAACTTTATACCATTTTTTTTTTCTTACGTTTTCTGCACCTACTTGCTTGTTGTACTAGTTTATGGTGATATTCAGTTAACTTAAATAAACTTTTACCCTAAAATGTACTTAGACAATAGTCTAACCAGTTTTTTTTTTTGTTGGCTGGGGCCCTACCATTATGAAACTGATAATGGTAGGTACTGAGTTTATTGAAGCAGTTGATCCTGTGGAGAGCTTGCCTTTGGAGGAGGAGCCGATGTTTGAAGATTCTTAGCTTTAGTTTCTCTTGCTTGTGAGATTGAGAGATTCATTTTTAGCTCTTTAAATTTATTAAAATGTTGTAATAATACAGGTTAATGATTTCTTTTCAGCTCTTTTATTATTTTGGATTATTGTATGGATGGATGTTGTATTATATACTTTCACGCTTTCTACATTTTCTTGTATGATTCATTTAGTGAGATGTTTACTTTATGAATGACTAAGTTCACATGTTGTAATAATACAAGTTCACATTCTCTTGCTAGTCTTGTTCACATATTTTTCTTACTTTAGGGTTTAGGGTTTAGGGTTTAGGGTTTAGGGTTTAAGGTTTAGGGTTTTAGGGTTTAGGGTTTAGGGTTTAGGGTTGTATGGTTAGGGTTTAGGGTTTAGGGTTTAGGGTTTAGGGTTTAGGGTTTAGGGTGTAGGGTTGTAGGGTTTAGGGTTAGGGTTTAGGGTTTAGGGTTTAGGGTTGTAAGGTTTAGGGTTTAGGGTTTAGGGTTTAGGGTTTAGGATTTAGGGTTTAGGGTTGTAGGGTTTAGGGCTTAGGGTTTAGGGTTTAGGGTTTAGGGATTAGGGTTTAGGGTTTTAGGGTTTAGGGTTTTTTTTTTTTTAAGGAAATAGGAGTTTTATTAATATAATCAAAAGATACAAAAATCGAATGACTGGTTTACAAAAATACCAAAAAGTCATTCAAAAGGAGAATCCCAGGGTATAACCTAAATGGATTCTCCAATCAAAAAATCAAAAAGATTCCCAGGGTATAACCTAAAAGGAATCATACATACAAAAAAAATAAAATAAAACATTTTAAACCAAAAGGAGTTTCGAACACCTGCAAAACAGAAAAGCACAAGGACAAAGCAAAGAGACTAGTCAAGAGGTGCAGGAAACGGCAGCATAGGACCCGGCACCCCGTGAACCATCAAATTATACTCCCTACGCATCAGCTGAGCCCGATGAGTATACATAATCCCTAAGTTAAGCAATCTGCGAGCCCTGCGAAGCCGCCTAAAGAACCTCCTCCTACAATACATCATGAAATTACCATGCCTAAGCAGCCTTTGGAACCTTCTTCTAATCTTAAAAGCTTTATACCGATTCATTATAATCAGTTTAAAACCAAATCTCATCGCTGTAAAATAAAGGATTAGCATAAAGGCAAAAATTCTGGAATCCATAAGAGTAGACCAAATACAATACGCAGGCAGAACTAAGATCAAAGGAGAAAAAAGTTCAGCCAGACATAAGCCGAAAAAAGAAGCTAGAAGAAGAAAGAAGCCAGCAGTAACCACAGGAAAAAATTAAGAGGGACGACAGACACAATAGGAACCAGGCAGACTGGATAAGCAACAGACAGAAAAAAATAAGACCAGAGAATCCAAAAGCAGTTAACTCTGAAAACCTGGGCTTATCCAGTAAACGCAAGAATAAAGAAGACAAAGGCCACCGATAGCAGCTAATAAAAATCCACCAAAACATAAAGGGTTTAGGATTTAGGATTTAGGAAAAGCAGCCAACAAAATTAAATTAACGAAAGTAAGAAGATTAAGTTTATCATTAAAGCATAAGGCCCTTAGCTCTTTCATAGTGCCAAATTCAGTAAAAGTATGCATACCTTCAATAAATCTACCTTTATTAGCCAGCCAATCAGCACACTTATTTCCTTCTCTCCAAATGTGAGAAATAAGGCAATAATTAAAAGATTTTAAGAGCAACAGAATATCATTAAGAAGATAGAATAAATCCCAATCACCTTTGGATCTAGTTTTTAACAAATTCACAAGAATAAGGCAATCAATCTCAATCCAAATGTTAACATAGCCAGAATTTATACAATGCTGAATACCAGAAATTAAAGCTTTAGTTTCAGCAATTAAAGAATTATTAGCATTCAAATTAACATGAAAAGCAGAAATCAAATCGCCTTTAGAATCTCTAATGATGCCACCACCACCCGCATTAACAGAATTTCTCTCAAAGCTACCATCCACATTTAGCTTTAAAATGCCGTTAGGAGGTTTTCTCCAAAAGACAAACATAGAAGAGGGATCCTTATAGCGTTTAGGAATATCAAAAATATGTCTCCCAACTTTGACACCTTTAAAATCATCATACTTTATAATATTGGATTTGACAGTCATAGTAACATAATTTGAAAGCAAGCAAATAATTTTTTTCCCATTAAAAGTCATACCTCTGTACTTAGCATTATTCCTTTCAGTCCAAATAAACCAACAGCAAAGAATTGGTATAAGAAAACTACAATGGCCACTTTTAGTTTTAGGCCCCAACAAACGCCATTGAGAAAGAAAATTCCAAATAGAGATCGAGTGAAAACAGGCAGGGAAATCATTAAAAATAAATTTAATGAATTTCCAAATAATTTGAACCTTAGGGCAGGATAAAAATAAATGATTAATATCTTTCTCATGCATGTTACAAAGATTGCAAATAGAAGCAAATTGAAAACCTTTTTTCTGAGATTAAAATCATTAGAAAGAATATTTTTGCATAATCTCCAACCAAAGAAAGAAATAGAAGGTTTTAAGCATTTATGCCATAAAATCTTTCCAAATAAAAAATTCCTTTTTTTCTTTCTAATAATATGCCAAACATGTTTAAAGTTAAAGGAAGAAGTAGGAGATCCTTTCCAAAACATAATATTCAACTCATTAATGTCAACTTTTAAGGCAACAATTTCAGCTACACTTTCACAAGGCAAAACTGAACTTAATTTAGTTTCATCCTATTTATTAGAGATTAAAAAATCCTTGACAATAGTTGAAGAAAAATTAGATTTAAGAAATTTAAAGGAAAGAGGTTTATCCCCAAACTAAACATCATACCAAAAAGAAATATTTCCTTTATCAATACCCCAACCAATATGCTCTTCAACAAATTGTCTAGCTAAAAGCATATTTTTCCATAGTCTTGAATCAGCCATTTTCAAAGTAATATTAGAAGGGTGGACGTTATGACAGTACTTTCTTTTCATAAAGGCAGCCCATAAACTCTTTTGCTCTCTAAAGAGCCACCAAAGTTTTGCATTATAAATTTTGATGATATCAGAAAGACTCTTAAAACCAAGGCCACCCTCCTCAAAAGGAAAACAAACCTCTTTCCATTTAAACTAATGAATTTTCTTGATCTTTTCATTTGTTTCCCATAAAAACCTATTAAAAAGAGATTCGATACTTCTTAAAATAGTTTTGGGGGGGTTAAGAATTTGTAAGATATAGATAGGCATAGAAGAAAGAACACTTTTTAAAAGTGTTATTCTACTTCCAGGAGATAAAATTTTATTTTTCCATCCAGCAATCTTGTTTCTTAGCCGATTTAGAATAGGATCATAATAAGCAATTTTATTAACACCTTTAAAAATAGGAACACCTAAATAATTGAGAGGCATGCTTTGTTTAGAAAAACCAGTAAAGTTAGAGATACTATTATACTTGGCTGCCGAGATATTTTTTGAACCAATTAAACTACATTTAGAAGTGTTAATGCAAAGGCCGGAAACATCCTTAAAATGGTTCAGAAGATTAATGAGCTTACTCAAACCAAATTTATTAGCAGTGGTGAAAATTAAAAAATCATCAGCAAAAGCAAGATGAGTAATACTCATATCAGTTTTATTTCTAAAATGCATAGAAGAATAATTGTTAAATAGAGCATTTATGCTTTTAGAGAAATATTCAGCAGCAATAATAAAAATAATAGGAGATAAAGGATCTCCTTGTCTAATGCCTTTGTGGGACTTAAAATAATCAGTGCTCTCCCCATTAACAATAACAGAGAACCAGTAATTTCTAATACTATGATAAATAATATCCACAAATTTATTGCAAAAACCTAAACAGTTTAAAACTTTAAGAATAAAACCCCAATGGATGGAATCATAGGCTTTGGAAATGTCCAATTTAGCAATTAAATTACCTCCCTTGACTTTCTTATTAATGTCTTGCAATAATTCTTGGGCCAACAAAACATTATCAGTGATAAATCTACCTTTAATAAAACCACTTTGATTGGGGCTAATAATTCTAGGGAGGATATCAACAAGACGATTAACCAGAATTCTTGAAACAATCTTATTGAAGACATTGCATAAACTAATAGGTCTGAATTCACTCCAACGACTAGGAGTATTGCTTTTAGGGATAAGAACAATAGCTGTAGAAGTGAAATACCTAGGCAAATAAAAACCTTTAAAAAAATCAGCTATGGCATTACATAAGTCAACTTTAATAATGGACCAGCAATTTTTATAAAAAGAAGCAGTAAAATCATCAACACTGGGAGCTTTATCATCATCCATTTCAAAAATAGCAATTTTGATTTCATCCATGCTAGGAATAGAGATAAGCAATTCATTCTCATTATCAGTAATAACTCTAGAAAAAAGGTTTTCATTGAACATATTTATATTACAATTACTAAAGTCAAAATTGGTTTTGAAAAATTCAGCAGCAGAATGCTTGATATCATCTTGGTTGTCTAACCAAACCTCCTCTTTTTTTATTTTACTAATCCAGGCATTTCTTCTCTTACTATTAATAATCTTATGAAAAAATTTGGTATTCCTTTCCCCAAAGATAAGTCTCTTTAGACCAGTTTTTTGTTGCCAAAATTTATTCTCTCATAAGCTTGACAAAGATCAGCATTAAGCTTTTTCCAAAGAGTTCTATCATACTCCTCATTAGAATTTTGAAATTTTTCTTCAGCCTCATTAACCTCATTTTCAAGAAGGTCAATTTTACCATGAATGTTACCAAAAACATCTCTATTCCAACAAGATAAGGTTCTTTTAATAATTTTTAATTTTTTCCAAAATTTAATTAAGTTATTACCATCAACAATGGTATTCCAACAATTAGCCACTAAAGCATGAAAACTTTTATGGAGAGGCCACATATTTTTGAATTTAAAGTGATTAGACTTAATAATATTCAACTTACTAATTTCACACATAAGAGGAGCATGATCAGAAGTCCCCTTAGGCAAATGAGAAGTTTTGGAGCAAGAAAAGAAGTCTAACCAATTATTAGAAATTAGAATTCTATCCAACCTCTCCCAAACTTTTCCATTTGTCCAAGTAAATTTGGGACCACTAAAACTTGCATCCATAAGACCACAATCAAAGATAAAGTTATTAAACTCCTCCATAACCCCTCTCCTAGGAGGAATCAAACATTTTTTTTCAGAAATATTGCTAACTATATTAAAATCCCCACCAACCAGCCAAGGAATACAACAATTTTGAGAGATAGAAAATAAATTATTCTAAAGCAGTCTTCTTTCAATTTTAGAGCAACTAGCATAAACAAAAGAACATAAAGCATTGAAGTATTGATACTTAATATTTAAGGTAATACTTTGAGGATCATCATTAATGATATCACAATAAATGCCTTCTTTCAAAAAGCACCAAATTTTCCTAGAATAATTGTAAAAGAAGTTTTGGAAGCCCAGCCTCCTCATGTAAAAATTACCATTATTGGAATCAATAAAGGGTTCCAAAATAATAAGAATATCAATTTTTTTATTAATGACAAGTCTATGCAACCTATTGCAATCTATGGGGTTTGTAATCCCTCTTATATTCCAAATGAAAATTTTAATCATTGAGACGAAGACCTAAGATGCTGAGCTTTTGATCGGGTTATTCTCCCTTGAAGTTTTTTAGATTGTTTACCCTTCTTTTTATAGTTTACTAACGTGAACCCATCCAAATCACAGTTTTGTAAACTATCAAAAGATTTTCTTCTTAGAAAGTTAGAGTTGTTGTTAAGAAAGACATCCTCCTCAAAATCCTTAGGAGCCTCTAGAATGAGATCATCCTCATGAGGAGACCCACCCTCACCATCTACACCAATAGAGTTAGAAAAATCAGCACAGGTTCTATTTTCTAAACACAATAAGCCATTTTAAAATAAACAGGCATTAGTAATATCCCTCAAAGAATTGATGGAAGAATTTAAAGCCTGAACTTGATTATCATGATCAACATTTATATTCTCTCTAGAATCATTATTGTTTGAAGAAATATTTTCCTCAATCCCATTAATATTCCCATTGTTAATAGGATCCTGATTTTCTAAATTTTCTTGAATATTTGGAGCCAAGTTGTTAGGGACACTTTCAGGAACTACATTAATAATAGGATTAGACCTTTGGGACTGTCTAAAACGCCTCTGTTCTTTTTCAACTTCAAAGGCAACTTTCAATTCCGGATGGGCTTTAAAGCATTTGTCCACATGATGACCAATAAATTGACAATGAGTACAAAATTTAGGCATATTTTCAAATACCACTTCTTGCAAATAACCCCTTTCATCATTACCAATCCAAATGTTTTTTTTCATAAGTCTTAATTAAATCTAATTCAATTAAGACCCTAGCAATAGAAGGCCTAGACAAATTAGCCGTAGCAGTATCAATCTTAATAGGCTTCCCATGGTAAGAGGCCAAAGAATATAAAATAGAATGATTGATAAATTGAGATCTTATGTTAGAAAAATTAATCCAAACAGGCACAATAGAAGGCTCAGTTTTAGGGTCAAAAAAGGGTGTCCACTTAAGCATTTTCAATGCAAAGCCTTTTACAAAGTAGATTCCCCTAGAAAAGACACGAGCATAATCATCTTCATGAGAAAATTTAATCAAAATATGCCTAAAATCTATTAGACCCACAGTAAAGCTTCCAATAAGACCTAAATCATTAAAAAAATTTTTGAACATCGGCCATTAAAGGTTTTCCCAAAGAGAACTTACCAATTAAAGCATAATCAAAGGGCTTAGATAATACCGTAATTTCTTCCTCAGATAACCAAAGAGTCGGTCGACCTCTGTGAGATGTGATCGGCTTCAGAATAGCATCAGGATTTGAGGCATTTCCATTCAGCGCTTCTACAAAAGAACGCGGTATGCTAGGAAGAGCATTTGTAGGCCTACTATGCAAATCTGGCAAATTAGAGATCGTGGGAGGGGGAATGGGAGGACCCTCAGAGGGGCTCAAATGACTCATAGTACTTGTCATGATTCCCAAGCATTAACATAAAAGAAGGGATGACAGCAAGAAAAAAAAGAAAAAAGAAAAGAAGACAAAAATAGACGGCAGACGAAACCCTAGCTTTCGCCAACAGCCCCAAAAACAGAAGAAGAGGCCTCTAAAGAAAGAGATAGAAGCCGTAAAATACAGAAAAAGAGAGAAGCCTAAAGGAGAAGCCTAAAGGAGAAGCCTAAAGGAACCAGGAAAAAATAAAAATTTCAAGGTTTTTTTTTTTTTTTTTTCAAGAACAGCAAAAAAAACCAAGAACAGCCAACAAAATCATACCATAAGTGTAGATCGAAGCTTTAAGATGAAAAACCAGAGAAGAATCGAAGCAAACGAAGGAGAATCGAGCAAAAAAAATGGAAAATAAGCTCACTAGGGCTTCCGCTTTCGAAATCGCCCGAGAGACGCACGGGAGCCGAGAGGCGGAAGAGAGAGAAGGACGCGAGTGGAATGGTTTTTGGTTTAGGGTTTAGGGTTTAGGGTTTAGGGTTTAGGGTTGTAGGGTTTAGGGTTTAGGGTTTTTTTTTTTTTTTTTTTTTTTGGAGAAATAGGAATTTTATTAATATAATCAAAAGATACAAAAAAAAAAAAATTGAATGACTGGTTTACAAAAATACCAAAAAGTCATTCAAAAAGGATAATCCCAGGGTATAACTGTGGCGACCCTCACCCTTAACCCTCAATAGGTTTAGATTAAGGGTGGAGTGTCACTCTGGTTAACCCCTCACTTAGCATTGGATTAGGATAAACTCCACAATCCACCTGATTAGAGAAAGGTTAACTCAGAATCAATCAAGCTGTCACTATATAAGTAAAAATACAGAGTGCGGAAGCGATAAATAAATGACATCCAAGCATCATAATATATATAAGAAGAGAAATATAACTCAGAAAAGTAGCATAGTGAAATCTGAACACACAGTCACAGGTACCTGTATTATTATATTAATTAAAATTTAACAAAATAAATGTTCAAAATCCACTCATCCTCACAAGTAGTAAATGACTAGATATCTTCTAGCCCTAACTAATGCACCTCCTCTAAGTAAGGCTCCTCCTCGGGTGCAGGCTCCTCAATCTGCTCTAAGCCTGACATTGTCGGTTTCACAATGTAGGGCCCCAGCCAAAAAAGAAAATCTGGTTAGACAATTGTCTAAGTATATTTTAAGCTGAATTTTTAATAAGGTTATATAATATCACCATTTTACCATTTACTTCTAAGCATGATGTGTAAATACAGGAGCAGTAAGCAACACAAGTAAAAAGGCAAACTATAGACTATGCTCTATAGTATAAACAAGGCAAAGAAATGAGGCTGAAGCATGCCTCGCATAACAAGTAATCAAGGAAAGGCATATAAGTGTAAATATAATTGAATAAATGCTGGAAGAAAAATTCTACATCCTAAACATGCTGGTGATCAATAAAAATAACATGCTAATTAAAAATGAATAACTCAGCAGTGATATATACATATAGCAGCAAGATTCTACATCCTAGATATATATAAAGCAGTACAAGGAAATAGCTGACTAAAAAAGAATATACTGAAACAACCACAACTGCATATAAAACTATAATACATCAACTGCCATACAGAAAAGAGCTACACTAGCTTGCCAAAAGAAACTGAAGATCTTAGCACGATACGGCTAGGGCTACTCCTAGCTCGATACGACTAAGCCAACAACAGTCACATATATGGCCCTAACACGATATGACTAGGGCTACTCCTAGCTCGATACGGTTAGGTCACCAACTATCATACCGAAATATCCTAGCACAGTACGGCTAGGGCAACTCCTAGCACGATACGGCTAGGGCAACATTCAGTATGATCAAAAGAACACTGAGAGGCAGCTCAATCACATCAATTCATTATCATTTCACTTATTTACTTTAATATTTTCATAAGGAATCTAAGGAGTCTCCATAATTTCCTAATATTTTATTTATGCATCAAATGTCTTATATGATATGTTCAAAGAAAATATAAGGCACAAAATTACAAGGTATGCGTAGCAACAAATAACAAGTAAGCAAGAGACTCGACTAAATATGATGATATCATTTGTTTTCTACTTAACCAGCTAACTATTCCAAGTTACACAAGTTCAGGATCACCATTTTCCTACTATCGAGTGTAACTCAGAAATTCATCCTTATAAGTTAAAAAGGATTGGAACTGATCAGGTTCCAATCTAGTTCAATCAGATAGACGACTATGAATTAAACAAATAAATCATACGTCCTAATTTTGTGAATTTAGACGTTCTAACTAAGATCTGATCAAGATCTTCTACACCTATAGATTATGGATTAAACACTACGAGATTTTAGGTTTAATCACATAATCCAAACTGGATAAGACCTAAGTTCTAAGTTTTATACTATAAGTGATCTACTAGTTAAGGCAGATCCTATTAAGTAATTAAACTTAATAGGATGAATCTCCTATCTTAAATCTAAAGTTAAAAGATAAACTAATCAGAATGGGTTGTAAAACAAAATAATATCTAGAAACTACTAAAACCAAGGTTTCACCCATAGGGTAACCCAATTTACCCAATGAATGAACACTAACATATGATCTAGTCCTACTCTCAGGAAAGATCCTTAAGGTGGGATGCTTAAGACTTAGGAAAAAAATTTATTGGAATTCAATTTAATGACTTATTTTATTTACTTACATGGTACTAATATGATTACATTATTAAACCTGGTATTCTAAGATTTTAATTAAGGGCTAAAGTTGCGCATTTTCAATTTTAAGGTAAAATGACTATTTTACCCCTACTTTATGGGTCAATCAACTTTTGATTTAGGGGTCCAAACTGAGTTTTATCTTCTCCAACTAATTCCTTACTGTCTAACTTGAAGATAGACAGTAAGTACGTCCAATTTGGACGAGAAACAGCCGAGTTATGGCTAAAATAATGCTAGGGGTATTTTGGTCATTTCCCTAAATTTTAGGGTTTAAATCCTAAATATTATTTCTGTGAAAATGATGACATTGAAATTCTAAACTAGGTAGCTTCTTGAATTTTTGTATTTGGAGTTAAATTGACCAAGCTATGACCATTTGAAGTCCAAGGGCATTTTGGTCATTTTTCACTACAGTCAACTCTAAATTCTAGAGTTGACTTTTTGTCCTGATATCCAAATTGGAAAACTAATACTACCACGGTGATGGGGCCACTCTCCTGAGCATTTTAAGACCCATATTGACTATATTTCGATAATCGGGTAAAAAGTTATGGGGTCTTAAAGAGGCTCTAAAATGCTATCTCGTTATGCGTACCCCGAAACGAAATTTTACATTACGCCATTTGATCATAAATATTTTTCTGAGTATTTTAAGACCCATATTGGCTATGTTTGGATCATCCTACAAAAAGTTATTAAACTTTTAAGATTTACTATTCAAAAATACAATTTGAATTAATTTACTATTCATTTATTCAAATTGAATGATTTTACTGTTCATTCCTAAAGTTTTTATTTAATTAATCACTATTTAATTATTAATTAATTAATTAATTAATTAATTAATTTTACTGTAATAAAGTAATTAGTGCTAATTATTGTTTAATTAATCTTAATTAATCTCTAATTATATTTATTTATTTGAAATTACTGTTCATTCATAAAGTTTTTATTTAATTAATCACTATTTAATTATTAATTAATTAATTAAATAATTTTACTGTAGTAAAGTAATTAGTGCTAATTACTGTTTAATTAATATTAATTAATCTTTAATTATATTTAATTATTTAAATTTACTGTTCATTCATAAAGTTTTTATTTAATTAATCATTATTTAATTATTAATTAATTAATTAAATAATTTTACTGTTCAAAAGTAATTAATTATCCTAATCATTGTTTAAGATTTAATTAACAGTTAATTAATCCTTAATAAATCTTTAATTATAATTATTTAATTAAAATTACTGTTTAAAAGTAATTAGTACTAACCCTAACTTAATTAACCACTAACAGTAATTAATTAGGGCTAAACAGTAATTAATTAACACTAACATTAATTTAATTAATTTCTAATTAACTGACAGTGGGCCCCACTGACACGTGGCACCTTCAGAGGCTGCTACGTGGCACAGTGGACCCCACGGGCTGCTGACTCAGCTCGGGTGACTGGGCAGTGGTTCCCACCTGACACGTGGCACTGCCAGAGGCTGCCACGTGGCTCTGTGGGTCCCACGGGCTGCTGACTCAGCACGGGTGACTGGACAGTGGGTCCCACCTGACACGTGGCACTGCCAGAGGCTGCCACGTGGCGCTGTGGGTCCCATGTGCTGCTGACTCAGCTCGGGTGACTGGACAGTGGGTCCCACCTGACACGTGGCACTGCCAGAGGCTGCCACGTGGCACTGTGGGTCCCATGGCTGCTGACTCAACCTGGCTGACGGGGCTGTGGGCCCCACTTGACACGTGGCGGGCCCGTAGGCGGCCACGTGGCCGGGTGGGCCCCACCCGCGCTGACGCGGACCCGACCCGGACGGGTCGGGCTCGGGTCGGCCCGGCCCGACCCGAAGGCGTGACCCTTCGCCTTCCGGGGGTTCGGCGGACCGAACCCAGTCCACTTCGGGGACCTGGTGCTCCCGATCGGGTGGGTTTTAGCCCGATCGGAACGGTGGATGTGAAGATGACATGTTGATCTACCTATCATACAATTTTTGCAACGATCGAACAGTAAACGAGGGAGATCGGGGTACCTGAAGTTCGGATCGGAGAAGGATTCGACGGAAAAAAAAGGGCTGACTTCCGGGCTTGATTCCGGCTCGATCCGGGCTCCGATCGGTGAAAACTCGGAGCCTAGGGGTAGGCCGAGGTCTTATAGACCGGACGGCGACCTCGCCGAGGCCTGGATGTGGCCGGATTGGCCAGAAAATGCGACGGGCCGCCGCGTGTCACGCGGGCGGAGAGGGCGAGGAAGACGCCTCCGGACCGTCGGATCTGTGCGATCGCGGACGATCCGGATCGCTTTAGACCACGCGACGCGGATCGCGGCCGAGGGCCGTCGGATCCGCGCGCGATTTGACGGTCTGGATCGCTCCAGACCACGTGACGCGGATCGCGGCCGAGAGCCGTTGGATCCGCGCGCGATCGGACGGTCCGGATGGATCCGTCCGATCTAACGGCGCCGTTAATTGGAGTTAACGGCGTCGTACGGCACCGTTAATTAATTAATTAATTAATTAATTATTATTATTATTATTATTTTTTTTTTTTAAAAAAAAAACATTTTCAGAAAAAAGAAATTTTGAACATATTTTTCCTAGCTAATTTGGGGTCAAGGAATTCAATGGCACAGTCGGATTTTCGATCCGACGAGTATTTTGACACCTCGATTTCCGTGATATTTTTATTATTATAATATTCGTCGAAATTTCGACGACTTCCGATTGACACGAAAACTTCACCCCAAGCTAATTTGGGGTCAAGGAATTCAATGGCGTAGTCGGATTTTTGATCCGACGAGTATTTTGATACCTCGATTTCCGTGATATTTTTATTATTAAAATATTCGTTGAAATTTCGACGACTTCCGATTGACACGAAAACTTCACCCCAAGCTAATTTGGGGTCAAGGAATTCAATGGCGTAGTCGGATTTTTGATCCGACGAGTATTTTGATACCTCGATTTCCGTGATATTTTTATTATTAAAATATTCGTTGAAATTTCGACGACTTCCGATTGACACGAAAACTTCACCCCAAGCTAATTTGGGGTCAAGGAACGCAATGGAGGTGTCCATTTTTCGATCGGAGGTCAATTTAAATAGGCCTTTCTAGGGTTTTCCAGATTTTCTAAAAATCAGGATTCAATCCAATTGACTCCTGATTTGTGCTAGGTTTAGGAGGTTGACTCCATTGACCTAATTAACACATCTAATTATGTTTAAGACTTAGGGTTAACCCTAATTATCTAAAGTAACAACTCGGGTTGTTACATAAGGTCAGAATTTGTTGAAGGGAAATACAATTGCCAACTATTCTTTCTCAGTGGTGGCATAATTCTTTTGGACTTCGTCCATTAATTTATTAGCATAATATATAGAATAGAAAGTTCTCTCCCTTCACTGTCCTAAGACTGCCCCCACAGCCATATCACTAGCATCACACATGATTTAAAAAGGGAGATCCCAGCTAGGTGTGGTGATGATGGGGGCTGAGATTATAGAAAATTTAATGTCATTAAATCCCTTCATACAACTGTCATTAAATTCAAACTCTATATCCTTTCCTAAAAGCCTTACAGCGGTAAACTAATTTTTGAAAAATCTTTGATAAGCCATCTATAGAAACTTGCATGCCCAAGGAAACCCCTAATTCCCTTCACATTGGTGGGAGGTGGTAGATTTTCAATCACCTCAATTTTAGCCTTATCTACCTCAATTCTCTTCTAAGATATAAGATGACCGAGAACTATCCCCTCTTCTATCATGAAGTGACATTTTTCTCAATTTAGAATAAGGTTGGTCTCTTTACATTTTTTTAAAACTTTACTTAAGTTAGCTAGGCAATGGCCAAAGGACTTACCTGCCACGGAGAAATTATCCATAAAAATTTCAAGAAATTCCCTTATAATATCGGAGAAAATAGCCATCATGCAACGTTGGAAAGTTGCAGGTGCATTACACAAGCCGAAGGGCATCCTCCTAAAAGCAAATATTCTATAAGGGCAAGTGAAGGTTGTTTTCTCTTAGTCTTCCGGGGCTATCAAAATTTGGTTGTAGCCCAATAACCATCAAGAAAATAGAAGTAAGGGTTTCCCGCCAACCTATCTAACATCCGATCAATGAACGGTAAAGAATAATGGTCCTTCCGGGTTATCTTGTTCAGTCTCCTATAGTAAATACAAACTCTCCACCCTGTCACCTTTCGAGTTAGATTTAATTCATTATTTTCATTAAGGATTACAATTATCCCACTCTTCTTGGGCACTACATGAATTGGGCTCACCACGGGCTGTCCGAGATGGGAAAGATTATCCCAGCATCTAAGAGCTTAATGATCTCCTTAAGAACTACCCCCTTTATATTTGGGTTAAGGCACCTTTGAGGTTCAATATAGGGTTTAGAGTTGTCTTCTAAGAGAATTCAGTGCATGCATAGAGTTGGACTAATCACCTTAAGATTAGCAATGCTCCACCCAATTGCCCTCTTATGCTCTCTCAACACCTTACACAATTGATCTTCCCGATTTTTGTTTAACAAAGTGAAAATTATAACAGGAAGTGAAGTCCCTTCACATAAATAAACATATTTCAAATGGTTTGGAAATGGTTTAAGTTCTAGCTCAGAAGGTTCCTCAATGGAACGTTGGATTTTCTTTCTTTCCTGAACTAGTTCTTCTACCTTTCATTCTAGATCTATGACTTCCTCATCTATCTCAAAATCTGATTCTCCTACTTCGCCCGACATCAGCACCTCTTTTATCAAATCTAATTTCCAACATTCTTCATTTGGCTTAATCGGGTGCTTCATCACAATATTTATATTAAATCTTACCTCTTCTCCCTCGTAGCGATGACTCAATTCCCCCTTATCAACATCTATAATGATTTTGCCAGTAGCAAGGAATGGTCTACCCAGAATTATAGAAATCTCTTAATTTTTATCTTCCATTTTTGAAACAATAAAATCAGTTGGGAAGATAAACTTATCAATCTTAACTAGAACATTTTCTATGATTCTAATAGGAGTTTTTACGGATCTGTCGGCTAGTTGGAGAAGGACTAAAGTTGGTTTTAACTGATCAATTCCTAACTTCTTAAAGATGTTAAATGGCATTAGATTTATTGAAGCTCCCAAATCACATAAAGCCTTTTGAAATGAATAATTTCCTATAGTGCAGGGAATGGTGAAGCTTCCTGGATCCTTTCTCTTGATGGGGAGTTTTTGCTAAAAAATGGCACTACATTCCTCAGTTAGGGCAGCCATTTCTTTCTCATGAAATTTCCTTTTCTTGGATAAGATGTCCTTCAGGAACTTGGCATAGATAGGCATTTGCTCTAAGACTTCAGCAAAAGTGATGTTTATGTGAATGATTTTAAATATTTTCATAAATTTATTAAATTGAACGTCTAATTTCACCCTAGCCATTCTTTGAGGGTAAGGAATGTTGGGGATATATTCAGGTTATTTAGTTAACTGAATTTGGGCCTCCTCCCTCACTTCCTTCTCCCTTCCCTTATCTGAATTCTCTCATAAAACCTTAAATATATTCTCATAATTTTGAAATATCACAGGTTTAGTGATTTTCCCACTTCTCAATGTGATCAAATTTTCTGATTCATTCTCATAATCCCTTATTGCTCCAACTAAGGCTGGTTTATTTACTTGGTTCATTATTTCTTTTATTTGCAACTTGATTCTTTTCATCCTTTCCTATTATCTCAAGAGGGTGTACTCATGTCTGTTTAATGTTGCATCAGTTTTGTTTATGAACTTAGTTGTGGAAGTTCTAAACTCTCTAAAAGAGTGCTCTAATCCTCTTTTAATCCTCTCCTTGATTGTTCATATGGTTTAGGACAGCATTGATACCTTCCGTTTCACTAGTGTTCCCACGATATGAATTTTGTTGCATATTCTCAAGTTTTTGATTTAGTTGGAAAATTTGATTTTTTAACTCAGAAATCAGATTGACTTCCCCATTTTCTATGTTAATCCTTTCACTAGGCCATTGATATACGTTAGTTGATATTCCTCGAGAAGGTCAAAAGCCTCCTCTTGTGTCTTGCTATTTATAGAACCTCCCGAGGCTACATCTATGAGAGTTCTAGTGGGTGCGTTTAAGCCGTCATAGAATATTTGCACCTGCATCCACAATAAAAATTCATGATGCGAGCAGTGTCTTAAGCATTCATTAAAATGCTCCCAGCCATCATATAAATTATCACCATTTTGCTGTGAGAAATTCGATATCTCATTTCTTAGTCTAGCTATCTTAGCAGGTGGGAAGTACTTGGTTAGGAATTTCCTAGCTAAGTCATCCCAAGTCATGATGGACTCGCCAAGCAAGGAAGTGAGCCAAATTTTAGCTCGATCTCTCAAAGAAAACAGAAAGAGTATTAATCTAATCGCATCATCGGACACACCATTAAACCTAAAGGTATCACAGATTTCTAGGAAGTTCAAGATATGGGCATTTGGATCTTTTGAGGCTAGATTGTTAAATTGAATCTCAAAATTATTAGCTTGAATAGAGGGTCTAACAATCACATTAGGCCACTCCTCCCAAAATTTGGGAGTGCATAGTCTCTTAAGCATCTACCTCTCACATTGACTAGTGGCTCTATAGGGTTTGCTTTTAGATTATCCATTTCAATTTGAGGTTAGTTCAGATTTACCTGTTCTTCTTCTAGCTTTTAAGTAAGTACGCTCTATTTTAGTATCAAAGAGAAATTCAACACCTATTCTTCTACGCATGTAATTTAAGGAATTCATCTAGAAAGAACTAAGCAATTTTAGCAATGGATTTAATCACAGAAATTCAACAAACATAGATCGAGCAAACAGTTTAACAGATTTGATTCAGCAATATAGTTACAGCAGTTTACAGATTTTAGCAGTGTAAAATTCAGTAATGAGTAATGTTTTGACTAAAATAGTTCAATAATTAAGATCTTCATAGTTTTTTAGCATGCAAGGATTTCACAATGTAATTTCAGAATTGATTACAACCCTAAGTTAGTTCTACAGGTTTAAGATTATATAATTACAAAAAAAAAACAAGAAGAGTATATAGCAAATAAGATAAAGTCTAAATCACTAATTACTTGAAAATTTCACTTATAATAAAACAAAACCATTCCTTGGCAATGGCGCCAAAAACTTGACAGACTGTAAATCTGCGCTTGCACGCAAGTGTACGTGTCCGAAGTAATAAGTGGAACGGTAAGTTTCCAGGAATTTATATCGTCCTCAGGGAATATAGTTTTGATACTAAATCGTATCTTCTTTCACTAATGTTTAGAATAATCATTTTTGTGGATTTTTTTTTGTTGGTTTCTAAATTAACAATACAACTTACTTGAGGTAAGATACTATTGTTCAATAGGAGAGAGTTGAGGTTTGGTTATAGGACTCGTAAGTCCTTGGTGCTGTCATTTAGTCATTGAAAACTCATAAAGTGTTTTCCTATGCCTACACAATCAGTGAACATTGCTTAAACTAGAGTAATTATCTAATTCAACAAGTTCAAGTCTAGTGCAGCAAGGATAACACTCTTAGGGTTCTACCTCAGCACATAGACCCTCACGAGATTAGTATTTACTTCAATTCTGATTTCTACATCTAGGTTACCAAAATGTTACTTTTAATTTATTGATCTCACAAGCATGATCTCTATCAATCTGCATCATGCGCATACACACACAGTTTAGCTAAATGAGAGAATGCATTGAACTCATTCGCATGCCATTTGATCGAAGCCATCAGCCGAACCTTCGAGCCTTCTCCTTCGAACGCATATGAGCGACGCGTGGCTCGCGCCGCCACCATCGCCAATGGGGGGATCATAAGGATCAAATCACTGCCGGTCTTACCCATTCGCACCCATACTCTTCGTGTCTTAAAAGGAGAGCTCCGAGCCTATTAACGGATGGGGAAAACACATTTGCGACTCAAAGAACCCTAACAACAAGCTATCATCAATCCAATAGGTACTTCACCCGATTCCTCCTCTCATAAGCTGTTTACATAGAAATCGAATGATGATTTAAAGCTCTAATCGAAGGAAGAACTTATTAATGTTTAATCAAACTCAAAATCGCATATTTATAGGATTAAGTGTATGCAAATCTGTTTAGTAACCGAGCCCTAGACAAAAACTCTAATTTCGTTAATATGAGTCACATATTTTAACTTATTCATTTAATACCTTATAACTTAATTAACAAATTAGCCATTCAAGTGAATTATTAGTATCCAAGTATTACCTGCTTATAAAATTTGCTTTCTGAGTTTTCAGATTTAGTAGAGAGCAAATTTTTTACTTTATCTTGTCATATGATTCATTTTATGTCATGCTACCTGTAGTTATTTTATTCTTAATTTTATTAGTCCTATTGGCCTTTGAACCTGTTATGTTTACTTTTTCCACTTTTGGGATTGGGTGTGTAGCCACATTTTTTCTTATTAGAGTTAATTTAAGTTCTTGAGTCCACCTAGATGTTTCACTTAAAGTTCTTGTTTTGTTGGGAAAATTTTGAAGAGGGGAACATAAAAACAATGCTGCAATACTTAAGTTAAGAATAGTTTGGGGTCACTATCATTATGGTGATGGCAATCTGCCATTATTAATTATTATTTACTGTAATGAACAAACCAAAATTTTTATTTGTGACCTTAGAACCCTCTCCAGTGTATGATCCTTTATGAAACTGCAAAAGATTTCATGCAGTATTCTTGTGGGTTGGAAATATATTAGTGTATACTTTATAAACGCATTAGCTGCTTTTTGCTTTAAGGCCTATTTCTAAGAGGCATTAATAAAGCCACACTAATTTTCAATCGTAGTGAAATATGTCTGAAAACTATACCTTATGAATATATTGATTTGATTATAGATTTATAATTTGCTTTGATGAATATTTGACTATTTAAGATTGTTGGTCTCAATTGATGAATAAATATGAATTCTGAGTAAATATGAATTTTTTTTGAATTTGAGAAATTATTGATGAAGTTGCTCATCTTGATTTGGAATACAATGAGTATTTTAACTTTATGCTGAGTAACATAAATGAGAATAATATTGGTACAGATTCTGTATATATATATTTTCTTCTTAGCATTCGGATAATTCAATAAGTTGTATATATATTTATTCTTCTAATTTTATTAATATAGTAGTATTGCATTTTGGCTTAATCAAGGTTGCAATACTTAGCATGATTTGATGAACAAAGTATTAGCACAGAAGTATTAAATTTACTTATTCATTTCACCAAAAAAAAGCAATAAATGAGAATGGTATTGATATATGAAATAATATATATATATATATATATATATATATGAAAAAAAAAGGGATATAATTTCAGTAGTTTTTTCTTATTAAAGTTGAGAAGACTAATTATTTGTAGTTTGAAGGTGCTATTCATATACGGGTTAGCATTATATACATTATCACCGAACCTATTGACTATTGTTGGTGGCGTCTCATTTACTCTTGTTTGCTTATTTTCTCTTTATTGCATTGAATAAAAGACAAGAAAACTGTGCAAAACATAACTATTGCTTAATGTTTGATTATTAGTATAGTTGAACCAATGAATTATGTGATTAAGCTATCATTTAGTTGTTGCCATATATGTACATGTTTATATGCATGAAAGCAGGACTTAATCATGTTCATACCTTTATAGTCAATAGAAGAATGTTAATAAAAATTATAATTTTCAGCATTATACATTTTTATTCAAAATCATTTTGTTGTAGCACAATTAAGATTTAGTTTATTAATTTTTAAAACTGATAAAAATTACACTCATAACCCATTGGGCTATTTCATGTTTTCATTTTAGCACTTTTATTTTGAAATTTGTTACATTTAGTTTTGGAAACAAGGCATTGTTAATAATAGGTTCAAACAAAAGGCCGTTGAGTTTCTAAGTTCAGTTTTATTCTTTTAAATATGCCTACTAATAATAATGTTGATGATTTGCAACCGTATAAAGTATATTACCTGCTATATAAAATGTTTACTGTCGTGCTTATGTTTAACTGCCACAGTTTTCTAGGGTGATTACACATTTCGGTGTAGCATTTTCACCATATATCTATGGTGATAATATAAAGATTTTCAGAATTTAGGTTATTAGTACCTTAAAAACAAAGACACCATTTCTTTCTTAAAAAGTGAAAATACAGCAGTTAATACTCCATTAAGAAGACTTAATAATTTGTGCTTCTTTTATTATTGTTTAATTATATCAATGATAGGTCAATAATGAGTGCATATGTTTTGCTTAAATTTATATATAATTTCTATTGTCATTACTTCTGAGGTATCTGCTTATCTATTTTAGTTCATTATGTTCATTGCACAAGTTGTGTTGGTTTATTTCTATGAATCTTAAAATTAGTTTTCAGGATTTAATTATTTCTATATGATGGAAATTGAATAATTCAATGAATATATAAGAGTTCAATCAAATCCCTACTTATATATATATTAATTAACTTAGGAATTATAAATTCCTTAAGTTAATTAGGGATTTTATTAGTCCCAAAATATTATGATAGATAATTAAAATTAGAAATAATGCATATCACATGATTTACAATAATTTGATAATTCTTAAAATACTGCAACGTATTGAGATCAAAACCTTGAATTCATTCCATTGAATATTGTGCATAAAGTAAAACAAAATAATTAAAATATACTAATTACAATTTTGTTGATGATTAGTAAACCAGTTTGATTTTATTCAAACCAGAGGGTTTGAATTACTCAACAAGCTGCTGATAGGCGCACATGCAAAACCGTGATCAGCCTACGTCCAAAACCAAATGATGCCCGCCCCAAAAAAATGGTTCACGAATTTGGCCAAAATAATGTGTCAATTATAATTTTGCTTTATTTATAGGTAGGCAAAGAGAGTTTCTTTGATGAATTCTAGATGAATATGTGACTAAAGAGTATCATGAATCTTTGTTTATATATATATATATATATATATATATATATATAATATATATATATTATATATAATATTATAGATGTTTGTTGTGCATATTAGTTCATCATTCTCTGCGCTTGAGAAATAGTCTCCGCTGGCAGGATTTTGTGGATACTCTTCTATGCAGGTTTTGCATGTTTCTGAATTACCAGATTCTACGTGCTCGTCGCTTCATGGTTTATTGGTTGAGGCAGATCCCTCGGGGCATTTTCCCGATCACACAAACATGAACACACAAATTTTAATTTGACCTCAGATTAAAAATCAGAATTCACCATTGGACTTTTCACTCCGAAATTAGCTATATGTGATATTTTGGAAATGTTTGTAAGTCTCCAATTTTTTTTTGAATATTTTAATATATTAAATATTCAAAAAATTAAAATAATTAAATTAATCTCTAATTAAAAATTTGATTTTATTTTTGAGTTCCTCACCCCTTATTTAGCTAATGACAAATTTTTAAGATTTTTCAGAACCCGTTTAGTTATTTGATTAATTAAATGTGTTGTAATTAATTAATTAAATAAAGAGAAATGCTATTTGAACCCGCTGACGTGGCACCCAAAAAGACCATCCATAAAATTTGGATATGATTTCAATACAAACATTAAAAATAATATTTATATTATTTTAATGTAAATAAATAAACACTAATTAAATATGCTCAAATCCTATTGGTAGGGTTTTTTTGGGTGCCACATCAACGGGTCCTCTTAAATAAAGTATTCAAATTAAGTTATATATATATGTATATATATAATATATATATATATATATATATATATATTCCAAACGACATTAACGGAATTGATCTTGCTGAGGGGAACCAAACACGAGTAGCCTCATTCGTGAATCTTGGATGTTGCACCATTTCACAGATCTGATACATCGGTTCACAATCAATCAGTTGATCCAACTGTCGGAGCGAGATCTCGATCAGACGGACCGGATCAATCCCCTGACGTCTCTGTCGGGGACCGCCCAGTCGTCGCATGCGTCGTACCTCTCAGCTCGGATGCAGTACCTCCCAACTGTCTTCTGAGCTCCCTTTTGATCCCGTTTAGGATAGGAATTCGGCATTTACCTCATCTCCTCCTAAGCTCTCTTACTGAAGCTCGGAAAGGCGTCGATCGGGAGCTGCTGTCGATGGAGCCCCAGCTACAAAATCTTAACCCTAAGCCGAGGACGAAGAACCTCTAGGTACTCTTTTCCTCCTGCTTTCCTTCAATTTAACGCTCCTCTACCAATTTCCCGTATCATGCAATAATTGTAGGGGGTCGGTGGATGCAATAGTTATATATACTTTTTTTTTGTATGATTTTCGATCTCAACAATTATTCATCGATCTTAACATGAAATAGGATTCTTTGAAGGAATCCTTTTTAGTTTTAAAATATTTCTTAAAAATATAAATTATTAGAATTTTATATTTAAAGTAAAAATTTTTGATTTTTATGAGATAAGAAAAACTTTAATATATTTAAGTTATCATTAAATCCGCCTTGTGCGCACGCCGCTGAGTTGTATGCGCGCGCTGTTCGCACGCGGGGAAAAGTCATCTTAAAAGAAATGCCTTGCATGCAGTTTGGACTCATGCAGGTGACGTGTGGCATCATTTAATATTAAGAAGTTTGAACTCTGCTTTTCAACTAAAAAAAAATTTAGTGCAAACTCAATATTTCTTTCAAAATATGAATGATTAGGATTTAAAGAGTTAAGTAAAAAAAAAATTATCATTAATTTTTTTTTATTTGTGAGACCAATAAAATACATATTTTAAATTTTAAATTTTAGTTATTTATATTTGAAAGAGATATTTGAAAGTGAACTTAATATTTTTCATAAAAAAAAAAATAAAAAAAAAAAAAAACAAAAAGGCAGATGCCACCTACCTGCTGTAGATTTGGTAAGAAGGATAGAGGACGGCTGCTTTAAAAGAAGAGCGAGGAAACCCCTCATAAGAAAACCCAAGACTTCAATAAAGAGGGAAGCCCATCGTTGTAAACGCCAGTAAGTAGCTACATATGTCTGTTACGATTTCGAATAATGGCTGCTGTCCGAAATTGATGGTGCTACAACCTCCGATGCTGCCGAGGGCTAGCTTCGACGAATGGAAAGGAACTTTGATAGCACGAAGAAGGCAATGCTAGTAACCTATTTGAAGAAGAAGCTGAAAAGTGGTAACTCGTGTCAAAGGATTCCAAGTCAATAAAATGTTCCATAGAGGACAATCAGTTAAGGAGTTTTAGGATGTAGCCCTCTCACAAATATGTATGAAAGAGGAAATTCACAAGCGAAAAATAAAGCAAAAATGTATCACAACAAGACACAATAATTTTTGAAACTTCACAATTCTCCATCTCAAGTCTCAAATGCATCATATAAGAGATGACTCCAAAGCAGCATATTGACTGCACCTCGAAGGTTGCATACATATCCCCATCTCAAAAGAGTCGAACTTCTCGTAGTTCTCCATAGATAAGAGCTTTTAGTAAGACTCACAAATGCTTACCAATTTCTTACAATCGGTGAACTTCAATGCTGTCAAAACTTTGGTAGAAATATGCAGGATTTACCTTAGTGTTAATCTTCTCCCACAAGATATCATCTTTTTCAAATAGATCCTGGACAAAATGATATATAACATCATTATGCTTTTTCGAGCATGGTAACTGAATTCGTCGTCGAGAAGATAACACTTTGGCTATTATAAAACACAGTCAAATGATCTTGCAACACACAAAGATCATTCAGGAAACCTTGCATCCATAATGCTTCCTTCACTATCTCAGTGAAAGACAATGTCACTATAGATTGCAATATTGACCTCCAACTAGATGACCCTCTTGCAAAAGTAAACATATAGCTAGTCGTAGGCGCCTATTGAGATCACTTGCTTAATCAAAGTACATGACATACGCATAAGTCATCAAAAGATGCTTATTTTTTAAATCTCAAGCCAACATCAACTGTACCATTTAAATACCTCAAGATACTTCTCAACACTTTCCAATGGGCTCTACCTAGGAAAATCATATACCGGCTTATCATTCCAATAGCATGTGCCAAATTTGGCCTCATACACACCATAACACATTAAACTTCCAATTGCACTAGTATTGGGCCAACTTCATTGCCTTTCTTTCTTTAGCATTCTTATGGCACAACTTAGAATTCTGCTGGTAGTAAGAGGCTAAAGGAAGGCTAACACATTTGGCTGAATTACCAACCTCATTTTTTTCAACACATTCTCTAAATATGCTATTTTAAAAAGCCAAAATCTTCCAACTTCATTGTTCTAATGAGCTCACCGCCTCTATGAGTGGCACAAATTAGAATTCACCGCCTCTGTGAGTGCCACATACTCAGTCTTGGTGATAGACAATGCCATTGTAGATTACAATATTGACCTCCACTAGTTGACCCTCTTGCTAAAGTAAACATATAAGTGAACATATAGCTAGTTGTAGGTGCCTATTGAGATCAGCCGCATAATCAAAGTACAAACATACGCAGAAGTAATCAAAAGATGATTATTTAAATCTCAAGCCAACATCAGCTGTACCATTTAAATACCTCAAGATCACTACTTTTTAATGGGCTATGCCTAGGCCAAGCATATACCAACTTATCATTTCAATAGCATGTGCTGAATTTTGCCTTGTACACATCATGACATATTAAACTTCCAATTGCACTAGTAATGGAACCAACTTCATTACCTTCCTTTCTTGATCATTCTTATGGCACATGTTAGAATTCAGCTAGTAGTGAGAGGCTAAAGGAAGACTAACACATTTGGTTGAATTACCAGCCTTAATTTTTTTCAACATATTTTCTAATTATGCTCTTTGAAAATGCCAAATTCTTCCAACTTCATTGTCTTGATGAATCTCCATACTAAAAATTTTATGAGCTTCCCCTAACTCCTTTATCTCAAAATGTAATAATAATTGTTGCTTTATATTATGAATTTTATCATTGCAAAATGAGGGAAGCAATCAACATATCATCGACATATAAAAGCTAGTAGCTAAACTCACTATTGGTCAATCTCAAAACAAGCACAATGATTAAACTGGCTTTTCAAATACTAATGTCTTTGCATAAATTGGTCAAATTTTTTATACCACTATCAAGGTGAGTGCTACAAACCATAGAGTGACTGATTTTCTCAGCTTGCATACCAAGTACTTCTTATTTATGGCACTATATCTAGGAGGCTACATCATAAAGATTTTCTTCTTCCGATTCCATGTATACAAATGTCTTCCGTTAAGTTTCTCCAAAATTAGATCAAATTGCACTAAAAACACTAAGAGAACACAAATAGTGGGATGCTTAACAATAAAACAAAAGACTTCATCATAGTCTACCCCTCATTTTGCAATGCATTTAGCAATAAGTCTTACCTTGTATAGCACAATATCAACTCCATGAGAACCTTCCTTCTTTGTATAGAGCTTTATTAATCCGATAATAGCCCTTCGCAGAGTAAGCTTTACCAAAATCTAGGTAGTATTGTTATAAAAAGACTCCATCTCTTAATACATTACAGTCTTTCAGTGCTCAATCTGAGGACCCTCCTTTGATTCCTTAAAGTGACAAGGAATATCAATGTCTGAAACTATAAATGCAAATATAATTTAATCAATTATCCATGCTAGTTTTAGGACATTTACTGTAACAATTATAGGGTTATTACCCATTAATTAGTAGCCTAATCAACTCCATTCCTTTTCCAATGCTCTTGTAATAGTGTTAAGAGCCTCCATCTCAAGTTTCATTGGATTTGGAGATCATTTGAGACATTCTAATATTTCTTGATTATCCCAATAATTCTGAAAATGCCTTTTATTTAGATATCAGAATAAAAAATTGGAGTCTGCCATTGTACTCATTATAACAACCATATATTGTTACTTAGCTTAATCTTAGCTTAATTACAGCATAATTATCATTTCATTAGGTTTATTTACTCATTAGAACCAATCCTCATAGATTTGGAGGGGTTCGAAGCTCAATCGAATATTTGGAATATTTTAATATATTTAATTAATTAGAAAATTGAGATATTTAATTTGACCTCGAAATTGAAATCTAACTTTGCCATTGCATTCATTACACCCAAATTAGCTATGGGTGATATTTTGAAAGTATTTGAAAATCGTCGAATTTTCTCAAATATTTTAATATATTTAAATACTCCAAAAATTATGATAATTAAATTGATCTCCAAATTAAAATCTGACTTCACCGTTGAGTTCCTCACCCCCAAATTACCTAGGAGTGAATTTTTGGAATTTTTGGAACTCCTCTATCAATTTGATTAAAAAATTAAATGTATTGATTTTAATTAAATAATGTTAACTAATTTAAATTGATTTAAATTTCTTTTCCCTTCATTTTCTCCTGTGCATGGGGCTCACTAGCCTTCTTCTCCATTTCTTGCACCTTCTCCCCCATTTTCTACGCACACAAGGAGTCCTCCCTCCCCTTCTCCTCCATGATGATGGGAAAGCTCATTACTGGAGCCATCCCCTCTCTTCCTTTAAGTTGGAGCCTCAGCCCTCCTCCCTCTCCACTTGCTCAGCTAAAGCTCCCTCATCCTAAGAATCCCTAGCTTTCTTTCTCTTCTTGCTAGTAGCTGAAGAAGAAGCGCAATCCTCCCAAGCTCTTGAAAAATGCTATCTTCTTCCATTTGCAAGTTCAGGTACCCATTTGCTGTAACTTTTCTTGCACCTCTTTCTTGTATCCTCCATGTGCTACTCTTTCCATTAGTTTAATCAAAGCATTTGTGAAATGGTATCTCAAGTAGTTATTTTATAAAATCTATGTTTGATTGGCAAGCCTCAATCAAACTCAAATGAGTCCGATCAAAACTCAATTCGTCCATAAAAATGCAGTCAAAAGCTGTAGAATTTTTGTATACCCGTAGCTAGGACACCATTGTTTGCTCTTATAATAATTCTTTCATGCCAATTTTGGTATTAATTGATAGGTCTTGGATCAGTATATGGCATTGCACTTGAGATATCTTAAATTGAGAGTATTTGAGTGCAAAAAGGGGAATCATTCCACTTTTCATTCAGCCAAATCACTATCAAGTGCTACAGCGTGCCGTAGAGCCTGGCTTTCGGTCAGGGAGCACTACAGCATGCCGCAGCACTCGTGTCTTGAGAATTATGGTGTCATAGCATGCCATAGTGCCTAAAAGCACTGTCGCGTCCATAGCGCCTTTGTTTCGAGAATTCTGGTGCCGCAGCGAGCCGCGGTGCTTACGTCTCGAAAAATTTGGCGTCATAGCATGTCGTAACATCTGAAAGCGCGCTGTCTCACGTTGCAATGCCCAAGTCTCGGGTTAACTGGTGCTACAGCGTGCTGTAGCACCAAGCTCTCGGCCAGGGGGTGCTACCACGTGCTGTAGTGTAACAACCCAGAAGTTGTTACACGTTAATTAGTGAATCTAATTGACTATAAATCTCCTTCATTACTCTTATAATAGAGTTAAAGGTCTCCACCTCAAATTTCGTGCAAATTGAAGATTGTTGTTGATTTCCAGTGTTTACTGATATTCAGATAATTCTGAAAATAACTAATTTAAATAGACTTCAGAATCAAAAACGAACTTCACCATTGCATTCCTCATGCCCAAATTAGCTTGGGGTGAAATTTTGGTGAGTTTGGAGAAAGTCAAAATTTCTTGATTATTTTATTACATTTTTGATAATTCGGTAATTAAAATAATTAAGATGGCTTGCAAATTAAATTTCGACTTTATTTTTGAGTCCGTAACCCTCAATTTAGCTAAAAATAAATTTTCAAAAATTAATTATCACGATATTTTTAATTAATAAAACTTCCAAATAAATCATATATATATATATATATATATATCCAATTATACTCTTCTTATCCTCATTATTTTTCGGCAAGCCCTAAAATCCTTCGACTGACACTATCTTCATACGCACGCGATCTCCTCTCCTATCCCGAGAAAACCCTCATCCTCATCCCCATCTCCTTTCGATCGGCTAGCATTAATGAAGCTGCTCGATCGGGACGAGCGGCCATCAACGCATGTCCCTTACCGCCTATACGTACCAATAGAGGGGCCGAGTGGCAGTGAGATTTTCGCAAGCTTTACCAGGTGATAACCATACCTCTCGCATCTTAAAAAGGAAGGGTTGGAATTCATAAAGGTACACATTTTTTTTTTAAGAAGAGAACGTTAAGATCAAAGTCCCGATAAGCTTTCCTAGAGAACCTAAATCAATCTGCGGCCATTTCTCGACATCTTAAAAGGGTACTTCACTTGATTTCACCTTCAAGAATCATTTGAATATGAAAAGAAATTGAATCATAAATTAGGGTTCCAAGGTATCAATTTAAGAACTTATTAGATCTGATTTAATTAGATCGTGTATTTTTTTACCAAGTTATATCATTTTTTTTTCTTATTTTGTTTGGCTGCCTCAAAGAAAGTTTTAATGGAAAAAAGCCGCTGCTGTCAATGTAAAATCATTATTCATCTGTTATCTATGGTTCATGCTTTACGTTTGATTCAGCTGTAGCCGGCCACTGAGAATGCTTATACTCTTTGTTCAAATATTGCCAATACTGATTTCTTACTTCTGCAATTATTTTCTTTTAGAACAACATTTTTTTTATATCATCAATACATTTAGAAATTTCTGTATTTTTCTTTTATATGTTGGGATGGCTATTATCAACTATAATCTGCATATGGATTTTGTCATAATGACCAGTGAGACCTCCTTTTTGCCAATAGTACTCCTTCCGATTTTTCCTCCTTATTTTGGTTTGCTTACGGTCAATATTCAACTAGGGTTTTAAAATTTTATATTCAGTTTTCCTTAAAACAATTTGTGGATATCTAATTATGTTATGTATAAAAATGAAGAGATTGCGGTAAGGTTGCATTAACTAATATTGATGTTATTCAAAATCAGTTGAATCTATGCATATTCTTTATTCTATAGAATAATTACAATGAGAATCTCACTTCTAACCAAAAAAATAGAACTCTATATTAAAAAAAAAATGCTAGCTATAACTTATTCTTTTTAACAGCATTCAATCTTATAAAAGGAATGCTTTGCTGTTCATCTAAGGTAGCATTGTGATTTTCATAATCTTATTAATTATTTATAGGGATTTGGTTGTTAGAAGTGCATGAAATAAAGATGTTAAAAGTTGATAGAATTACTACATATGATAGCTGTTGTTTTGTGTAGTTAACTTATTAATTAACTGCTGAGAATTTAATTGTTATTCGCTGATTAGTATTGATGTCAAATTTCTATAATTATTAACTAAAATTTCAGTTGAACTATTTCAGCCTTATCATAGCAAAATAATTGCATCAATTCAACTTCATTGGTTTTAGTTGGTTTTACTAAATTGTTGTTGTGGTATGCATAAACTTCAGTTGAAGTATTTAATTGTTTGCTTTAGTCTCATAAATACTTCAGAAGTAATTTTAATCTTCAAATTCCCATTTAATTTCAGATCTATAGTTTTAGTATTTTATTGTTTCATGTGATACAATACAACCTTTTTTGTCTTAATAGATGGTTGCACAGTTGAGATACATTTTATCAAAATTAAAAGAATGGGATTCAAGTTAGTAGAAGACTCCCATAAAAATCTATAAGTACATTGGATCGAGATCGATTTAACTATGCTGTTGTTAGAAGTTCTATTGGGTATTGAATATCTCTATTATTCTTATGCATTTTGGTTGGAAATTGAAAAGTGGGGTATGGGTTATTGCTGGGAACTATGTATACTCTTTTCTTCTATTGATACTTAATATAGACCCTTTTGTTTATTTCTTTCTACTGCCAAACTAATAGCATCAACCATTAAATATTAAATGTGTTAAAACTGCTATCAATACTATGAAAAAATTTTCTACTTATCAATACAACTTTTGTTGAGTTAAGCGAGTAAATGCTAAGAGGAGTATTAGATCAACTGCTGTTTAAGATCCAAATGTTGTCAATGGATCATATGAGAATCAATGTTAATCTTATATAGAATCATACAGCTGCCATTTAGTTATGTGTTACAACAACTGACAATAGATGATATGAGCATTAATATTGTTATTCCTTTATAAGATTATTTGCTGCCATTAACTACAAATGATCAGTTGTTACTATATGAGAATCATATGTTGCAAACTCTTGTTTTATGAGAAATCAAATGTGATCATATGTGGCCAATAATATAGATGACAGAATCAATGAGATCTCAAAATTATAATGTTGCTATCAAATGGAATAAGAGAAATGTGCTGCTATTTGAATTCAATATGAATTAAATAATTTCATGAGTCAAATACTATCAACATTTATATTATAAGATTCAAATTACTGTCATGAGTCAAATTGTTGCCATACTGCTATGTGTTTTAAGAAATATATTTTCTGTCTTTTATTTCTTTTTAATCAAATGCTATCTTTTCAAAATCACAAAGACCAAATGCCATCTCTTATCATAAGAAAGGCTATGCTTTATATTAATGTAATCTATACATGCTGGGTTAAATTTTAACACTTAATATCAAATGAACATGATGCCATAAGATTTAATGTTGTTATTTAAGTATGAATACTGCACTATATCTCATGAGATCTGAAAGTTTCTAAGCGAGATCATTGCCGTACATTCATTTAAAGGAGATTAATTACTGTCCATTCATTTAATAAATTAAATTGCTGCTATGTATCTTATAAGATTTATGTTGCCATCCAGTTTATAAGATTCACATATATTTCCATGTATCATTTAAGGATAAAATTGCTGAAGATAGATCATATACTGTCAATTATTTCAATATATAACAGATGTAAACTGCATGATATATTAAAATCAAAATGCTATCATTAAAATCTAATGTTGCCATCCTTAAATGTTGTAATACTACTTCCATATGTGCATATAAAATTATAGCTCATTAATATTGTATTCTTCCATTGTCGAATTTCATATTGGTATCCATAAATTGTTGAGTCCTTAATGCTGTAATTTATAACTGCTAATTCATTAGTATTTTCATGAATGCTAACTTTAATGGTAATTCTTTGCAAGATATGTTGTAAAAATAATACAGAGTTGCTAAAATAAATGCTATATGTGGAAATACCACTTAAAGCTGCTCTTTAAATACTAAATATCATTCCTGCATTTCCTTTTTATTAGATACTTTATATAGAATGTACAAATTATTTAATTTAGTTTTATTTGAAATTATAAGTAGAATTGGAAATGAGCAATCTTGTAAAAAGGGTTGAAATCTATTGTAGAATTAGAAATGAGCAATCCTGTAAAAAGGATTGAACTCTATTTTAGGGTTGGAAATAATTTTATGCTTGATTGTAAAAATTGTTTATTTGGCAAAACAAAAGAGACTCTGCCAAAATTTTTAAGAATTTTAAGACTTAGAATTTTTCATAAATTTTAAGTATTTTCCTTTTCCATGAATCACTTTGAACCTTAATTATAAAATAAAGGTCTTTTTTAAGTTTCAAATTTAGTTTAATTTATCTTTTCCATGAGAATAAATTTACTTTCATTCTACTTTTATTTAGAATTGACTTAAGATTAAATATCTATAAGTCAATTTGAAGTTTTAATTAAACTCCAATTTCTAAAGTAGATTATTAAAAGTTTAGATAATAAGAAGATATCACATACTTTACAATTTTTATAATCCATTGAATGCTTGCATAGCTTTGAGCCTTATTTCCTTGAACATGTATTCAAGATCCTTGTGCATAAATAAAGATTTTCTTAAAATTTTAAAGGGGAATGCCTTAAGGCAAAAAGAGTACAAAAGAAAGTGTTTATGTTAGGACTTCACATTTTAGAGAGGGTAAATATGAATATTCAACTTCCCCACTGTATCTGGTTAAGCAGACGTGCTTAACTCCTCGCCCATTCTATTGTGTACTCCTACAGAATGAGGTATTTCTAACTGTAACTTTAATTAAAGATATAAGGGTTCTTTTACAAATTGTAAGATCTCTTCATAACTGTTTAGTTATGCTTTCATATCATAGTTCTAAACTATGGTTATCTTAGATTCAGAATCTAAGATATTTCCTCATTTCTTTTAGCCTTACACTCTCTATTTCTAGTATTGTGTATTGCTGGCTTCAGTTAATTTGAATACAATGTATGTTGCTTAACTTCAATTAATGCTTCACTGTATGTCAATTGCTTACTTAGCATACTATCCATTTGATCATATAAATTGCTTATATTTCATACGCATATTAGTTTCTAGCCTTTAAAATGCTCTCATTTACCAATTTTTAGTAATAGGCTAGAACTTTAATAAAAAGTGAGTATTTTTACTCAATAATTTTCATACTATTTTCCTTACAGTTGTGCTCTTTACTTTCCCATATTATATAGCTTTTACTGCACCACTGCATACATAAATTGTAAATTATGATTATGATATCTTGTTAATCTAAAAACATAGCTAATTTTAAAATGTGCTTAGCCTATTTAGTCTAACTACTCTTTTCTTTTTCTTGGCTTTGCCCTATCATATTTAAATACCAAAATATGATAGATCAAGAGTCTTTTTATTCAGGTGATGCAGGTCCAAGTACTTGAAGAACTTTTAAGGAAATCTGCTTCCGCTTAGTCATATATAGTTCATTTGTATTTGCCATATAACTAAAAAGCCTTGTAATAATTTGATTGCTTAAGTTACTTTTACTTTCAGTTGTTAATCTGTATCTTCTATATATTTAAAACTGCTTGGGATGAATGAGTGGATTTCCTATTTTGTAAATGCTTGTAATATTGCATGTATATGTATCTTCATTTTTCATTCATTTTTAACTTAACAAATGCTCATAAAGAGACTTGGCCACTTAGCATCAGCACTTGATTTGTTTTTTTCTAATCAAGTGTTGGGTGCTAAGGTAACACCCCAATATCTGGATTAGTCTTATATCCAATTATTGGGGCCGTTACATGTAGTGCCCAGATCTCGGGTTGGATGGCATCGTAGCGCCTGGCTCTCGGCTAGGAGGTGGTCCAGCGCGCTGTAGTGTGCAGAACTACACAGTTGTGCACAAATTTTATATTTTTCGCATTTTTTGACTCTAGAACCCAAGTAATGCAAAAATATACAAAATAAAAATTGGATTTAGTAGAATCATGCATTGTGTAAATGTAGAGGTGATTTTGAATATGAAATTTACCTATTATCCTGAATGACATGTTCTGATTTCCTAAATGATTCACTTGAATATTTTGTGCTAAATGGTAATTAATGTAATGTTTAGCCTTAATTACTATATGTTTGAGTAATATAATGTTTATATGCCTCATTAATAGTAGGATACATATTAGAGAACCTAAACTTTGATTTGGACACTTAACTAACTGATTTGACATTAATCCACAATTAAACCCTAAGAATCTTAAGAAATTCTTAATCTAAATAAAAAATTGATTTAACATCAATTTTTGGAAATCAATAATGCACCATAAACTCTCTAATTATATTATTGACTAATAACTAAGCAAATGGTCTTGGGTTGGTCAAGTTAGGAGTTAAACCCTAACTTATTTGGATTAAGACCCAAATCTTAATCATCTTAATAAACCAGCTAATTTGAATACTTAAAAAACTTGCATGATTCCAATAATGCTCCTTGATTTGACATTGACCTTAAACTATTAAATTAGAAGTATTAAGGTTCAATAAATTTATATGATTGATCATCTGAATCTAATCTTAGATCTTTGATTTTCTCTTAAAAAAAGACTATTAACATAAACTAAATTATAAAATGATAATGATTTGTAAATAATCAATTTCTAATAAATTATATGATTATACCCCATAATTGTAGTATAGGTTGAGATCAAATGAGTTTTACCCATCTAATTTGTATAATCAAGCTCAAGGTATTAAGGATTGTGGGTTTAATATGATCTTTTTAGATTGAATTATTGCATATTTTTGTGCTTATATCTTAAAGTTGAAATATAGTATTTTAAATCAATAATTGCTAGACCTAATTAATAGATGAACTCTTAAGGTAAGAAGAGTTTATTGTCAAACCTCTTAATGCTAGTATTTTATGCCATAAAATAGGGAAAGCATTGAGGTATGAGATATCTTATTGAATATGCATTGAGGTAGGCCTTTAGATGAACCTTTTGAACCTTAGATAATTGAGCTTCTTTTTGTGATAGTAGTAACCTAACGAACTATAGATTGAGCTTAAATGAGGTAGTTTACCTAATTAAAGTGACTTCTATGCACAACCTTGGAACCCATTTGCTTAGCACCTCCAATGGAAAATGGATTCATTAGTCTGAATTTCCTTGTATTCTAAAATAACTAGTATAGAATAATATCACTAGTGTTTATCATGTGGAAACTGTAGTGCATACCCATAAAGCTAATTTGATTCAGTAAGAATAGAAAATTGGGTGATTCATCTTGAATGAAATTATAAATTCTAATCTTGTCTTAGATGAATCTACAAGAACATCAAGATAAATTTCTCAATTTTCTTGAGTATGTTATAAGTAGGGGATTGAACATCTTAGTTTGAGAGAATAAACTGTAAAAGATTATGTCTCTTATCCTTGTGTGCATCGATAAGTGCAGTTATTCAAATTAAGTGTTTCAAATTACCTTTCTTAGGACATTTTAAGCTATCTTATAAGTAGGGGATCGAGCATCATAGTTTGAGAGGATAAATTATAAAAATGTTCTACCCCTTATCTTTGTGTGCATCGATAAGTGCAGTTAAATAAACTAAATGTTTCAAATTACCTTTCTTAAGATACTTTAAGTTATGTCTCTAATTAGTTGATTTAGCATCTTAGTTTGAAAGAATAAATTATAAAAGGATTCTGTCCATTATCCTTGTGCGCATCGATAAGTGCAGTTAAACAAACTAAGTATTTCAAGTTACCGAATCAAGTATAAGATAACGACGGGTTATGTCATCACTCGAAGATAACCATATATTAGTGTTAACAAGGTAAGTATCTACTATAAGACTTTGAATTTGATAACACTAGTTTTACTGAGATGTCTAAGTAACCTACTACTTAGATATATAATTTTGCCCCTAATTATCATATAACAGTAATCATAATTCAAAGTACAAATAATCAGAGTGCTGAAGCTGACATAATTAAAATACATCAATTCATCACATTCAAGAAATAAATAGGAAATAATATAAAAATTATATCCCATATGGCATAGAACTAAAATAAAAATATACAGTACATAATTTAATTATTACAAGCCAAAAATTAATAACAATTTTAAGAAAGTAAAGCTAAAATGAAAGATCTCTCTCTCTCAAAAATAAAAATAAAGTTATACAGCTATAGAAGGATCATCTTCATACTTCTGCTCCTCACCTAAAATTGGCTCTCAAATCACTGTAAGATTGACATATTGGTTTTTACATGCTATGGCCCCGGCCAAGAAAATAAAATTTTAGTTAGACAAATTATCTAAGTACAATTTAAGATGATAAATTATTAAGTTTTAGTATATTACAAATCATCATAAGTAGTAAATGTGCTACAAGCGTCAAATGAAACAAAATAACTATAAATAATATATTTATAAAAGCAAAATATGAGGTAAGTAAACATATTTTAAGCTAAATAGATGCAAAAATAGGTTAAACAGTTTATAAACAACAAAAGTACAAAGGAAAAGTCCTAAACATAAGTGATCAATTATACATTCTAATTTTTCTAATAAAAGTGCAGAATAAATAAAATAATACTTAAACTAGCATCATAACATGCTTACATAAAAATCCTATTATAAAACTTGAAAATATTAAAAATACACAAATATTGAACAATACTAGAAATATTGTAAGTACTGAAAACTGAAGTGAAAGTGATTGATATACATAGTTGTTGATTTTAAATGGACATGTGACTAGATTAGTTCTGTCATAACAGAAGCTGGCTAAACATAACCACATAACATGAAGTTCCACATGTATCATCTAGACCATTGAAGGCTAAATCTGAGCTGGACTATTAAATCCGACATGTATCATTCAAACTCTCCCATGACTGGATCCGAGTTGATTTTTTTAAGAAAATAGAACTACAAAGGCAGACTATCTAGGACACACTCCACTGAATTTTTATCTGAATTTACTGAATTTACTGATTATTAATACTAATGTCTTATGCATTTCAATACTAACATAAAATATTCATCAAATATTTTATGTCTCAACTAATGTGTCAAGATAGTAAAGCTCAAATCATAAAGAAACAGTATGTATGAATTAATGAAGTAAAGCAGTACAGTATAAGCAAAAATCTATGATATCATTTATTTTTTAATTTATTCGTTCAAACTGTTCAAAGATTATATTAGCTCAGGATCTTCAATATCCTGATATTTAGTATAAACTCAGATTCACAGTCCTCTAAGGTCGCAAATTAGAACTAATCAAGTTTTAATTTTAATCAATTAATGTTTCCTATAAAAGTTAAATAAAATCAATCACCTTAATTAATGAATTTATTAACCTAAAACCAATGTTGGTAAAATAAATCAAGAGTAAGGGATTAAGAGTTAAAGTTCAAAATATTGAGGTTTACACCTCTTAATCTAAAGGCACTAAAGTCTAAGGATCTAAAAATTTTCACTAATTCTCACGAGCTAAAGGTTAAGGCAAGACTTATTAAGTATAATCAAACTTAATAAGCTGAATCTCTAATCTTAACCTAAAGTCAAAATATAAAATAATCAAGACTAAAACTTATATAATATAACTCTTAAAATCAAAAGCTACAATCTAGGCTCAACTTAAGCTATTGAGTAATCTCATTACTCAATAGAAGGGACTTAAGAATCTAATGCTAATGATTAAAAGATTTATCAAAGAATCCTAAGGATTAACATGAAGAGTTACTTAATTAATTATTTTAACTTAAATAAAGTTTAATTAAATTAATTCTTATATAATAGTTTAATGGTCTTAAGAATGAAGGAAACATGAATTTTCACATCCACATTTTAATACTTAGGTTAATTAGAGCAAATTTAGTATTTTAGGCTTTCAAGATAACAATTGATGATTTATTTAACTCTAGGTTAATTTAAATAATAAGTTTACTGATTTAAAGGCAAATGATAGATTGAGATACTTAAATTTTCCTTAAATTAACTTTTGGCCAAAATAACCAACATACTGTTGTTGCCGAAACACACGAAATCTTCTAAGACTTTGAGGATCGGGGGATGCGTTGACGGTTACCAAGTAAATGTAGAAATCACAAAATCACAAGATTATTTTCAAGTGAGTGATTTTGCCCACATCAAGGTTAGCCCAATGTGTTGAGTTTTCAGATTAAAGTATCATGAAAGCTTATTCCTTAAAATATAGCATTTTGAGGTACTATTTTGAATAGAATCATTGGCATAAAAATTAAAACTCTTGGAGGACTACCAAGGACTGCCCACATGGCATGTCCCGTAAATAATGCACCGGTGGGGCATATGTAACATATAAGCTGAGTATGTAAACCATCATTATCAATATCTAACGTGAAGATTGTTTTCTCCTAACAAGAAGCCTTTAGCTGCATCTTAAGAACAAGGTGCCTTTGGATGCATGCGGAGTTGAAATCAATTGGGCGAATCCAATATTTTTTTAGCCATAGAAGAAGAGGTCAGAAGTTTCTGGGTGTGAGCATTAGGAGGTCCGCAGCAATCTAAAGAGATTCCAGCTAATAATAGATGACAACTAACTCATTTTCAATCAGAGAAAGAGTAGCACATATAAAAAGAAAGGCCAAGCGCCTAACTAAGAGATGCACTCAGTGAGTCTGATTGTTTGAAAATATAAGGATGAGGGTGGCGCAGCATCAGCTATTCAGGGCAGAGCTGGCAGCAGTGGCGGGTATGTGTATGTTGGCAGCCACCTATGCATTAGGAACAGGAAGTTTTGAGAAGGAGTTTGAGACAGCATGGGGCGATGGGCGGGCAAAGATCATGAATGGGGGGGGGGAGCTGCTGAACTGCTGCTGGACAAGTCATCCGAGTCGGGTTTTGAGTTCAAAAGCGAGTATCTCTACGACAAGATCGACATGCAGTTGAAGCTCGTCCCAAGTAACTCTGCCGGCACTGTCACCGTTTGTATTTATCCGGTTACTTTGTAGTTAAAAATTTCAAAAGATTATTTGATGGTGATCAAAGATCTTTAATGAAGCTTCTTAAATCTAGTAAAGATTTGTTGAAGTGCTTATTGATCAAATAAGTTCCTTGGAATTTAGTGGAGGCCTATTGATGATTGGTTGAGCTTGGGTGCAGCTGGGGCTAGCCCGAATAAGGAAAATGCTTCCTCTTCTTCTTCCATGGGTTAGGGAGAAAGCGGGGAGAAGAAAGAAGACGGGTTTTGTGGTTATGAGCTTTACCTAAGGGTCTTGGGCTTTTATAAGCAATCCCGTGCTCATTTGTTCATGGGTTAATGCTAGGACTTGAGGGTTTGTCCGCTGGATTTTATTTGTATCGGGTCATAACATGGTGATGGAACGTATAGCGTTTGAGGGGATATGACTTATGATGGGACATAAAATTTATGATGGAATATGGCTTATGATAGGACATAAAATTTATGATAGATTATGACATATGATGGGCATAAAATTTATGATGGAATATGGCTTATAATGAGACATAAAGCTTATGATAGAATATAAAGCTTTTGAGAAGATATAACTTATGATAGAACATAAAACTTATGATATGACAATACTTTTAAGAAGATATGGGTTATGATGAATATGACTTATGATAGGACTTGGCATGTGAGGGTTATCTTTGCGTCATGTAAAAAAAAAAAATGCTGACATGACTATTAACAATGAGAGAAAAATAAATAAATGCTGATATGATTAATCATAGTGAAAAAAATAAATAAAAGTTGACATGCTAAAAAAATTAAATGTTCACATGATTATTCATGTTGAAAAAAAAAGAATTAAATGTTGACATCATAAAAAAAGAAAAAATAATAAATGATATTTTATAAATATAGTATTTATTATTAAGCATTAATATTTATATACTTGTGTATTATAACTACCAAAATATGTCATTTCCAACGATAATTTTTTAGTTGACCTAATTTTGAATTAGTTCAGGATCCAAAATTTTTGACTCACCATTAGTCATAATAAATAAATAAAAGAACAAAATATATTAATAATTGTATTAAAAGGAGTTTGAATTACTCAACAAACTGCTGATAGGCCCACATGCAAAACTAAGATCTGCCCGCATCCAAAACCAAATGATGCCCGCACCAAAAAAAATGGTTCACGAATTTCTGTGTTGTAGCATTTTCACCATATATCTATGGTGATAATATAAAGATTTTCAGAATTTTGGTTATACCTTAAAAACAAAGACACCATTTTTTTCTTAAAAAGTGAAAATACAGCAGTTAATACTCCATTAAGAAGACTTAATAATTTGTGCTTCTTTTATTATTGTTTAATTATATCAATGATAGGTCAATAATGAGTGCATTTGTTTTGCTTAAATTTATATATAATTTCTATTGTCATTACTTCTGAGGTATCTGCTCATCTATTTTAGTTCATTATGTTCATTGCACAAGTTGTATTGATTTATTTCTATGAATCTTAAAATTAGTTTTCAGGATTAAATTATTTTTATATAATGGAAATTGAATAATTCAAGGAATATATAAGAGTTCAATCAAATCCCTACTTATTATTTATATTAATTAGCTTAGGAATATATAAATTTTTTAAGTTAATTAGGGACTTTATTAGACCCAAAATATTATGATAAATAATTAAAAATAAAAAACAATACATATCATATGGTTTACAATAATTTGAAAATTATTGAAACGCTGCAACGTATTGAGATCATAATCTTGAATTCATTTTATTGAACATTGTGCATAAAGTAAAACAAAACAATTAAAATATACTAATTACAATTTTGCCGATGATTAGTAAACCAATTCGATTTTATTCAAACCCGAGAGTTTGAATTACTCAACAAATTGCTGATAGGCCCACATGCAAAATCGTGATCGGCCCACATCCAAAACCAAATAATGCTCGCCCCAAAAAATGGTTCTCGAATTCTGCCAAAATAACGTGTCAATTATAATTTTGCTTTATTTATAAGTAGGCAAAGAGAGTTTCTTTGGTGAATTCTAGATGAATATGTGACTAAAGAGTATCATGAATCTTTATTTAATATATATATTATAGATGTTTGGTGTACATATTGGTTTATCATTGTCTGCGCTTGAGAAATAGTCTCCGCTGGTAGGATCTTGTGGATACTCTTCTATGCATGTTTTGCATGTTTCTGAATTACCAGATTCTACGTGATCGTCGCTTCATGGTTTATTGGTTGAGGCAGATCCCTCGGGGCATTTTCCCAATCATGGTGTCTGTGTAGTTACGTGGGATGTGTCATTTTTTTATGATTGCAGCTTGGCTCTAATTCTCTATCGTCTCTTGCTTGGCGCTTTACTCTATTTTGATTGTTTTCATATATACATATATTTTCACTCCTTTTATTTTGTGTCGAGAGATCTTTTAGGATATATCCTGGATCTCTAATTTTAGGCTGGCTTCAAGTCTTTAGATTTTCTAAGATTTTGCACTCTTCCAGAGCCCTTGTATGCTTTGAAATAAGCTTTTACTAATATAAGTAAAAGAATAAAAGAAATAAATATATATTAATAATTGTATTAGAAGGAGTGGAATTCTAGCCGACCTTAGGATCTTTAAGCTCTTGTTAAAACAAGGTGCTTTTGGAGGCACGCGGGTTCGAGATTCTAGTGGGCGAAGTTTCCGGGTGTGAGCACAATAGAAAGGTTGGGCAGCAAGCGTTCCAGAGAGGTGCCAGCTAATTGGATGACAGCCGAGCAAAATGACTCGAAGCCGCGTCCAATCAGCGAGAGAGGCGCATATAAATAAGAGAAGGCTCCGCAGTTAAGCTCTACACTCTGTCACACAGATCCAGTTTGAATATAAGAATGAGAGCGGCGCAGCATCATCTGCTCAGGGCAGAGCTGGCAGCAGCGGCGGGGCTGTGTCTGCTGGCAGCCACCTGTGCGTTAGGAACGGGAAGCTTCGAGAGCGAGTTTGAGGTAACATGGGGCGAGGGGCGGGCGAAGATCCTGAACGGGGGGGAGCTGCTGACACTGTCGCTGGACAGGTCATCCGGGTCGGGTTTTCAGTCCAAAAGCGAGTATCTCTACGGCAAGATCGACATGCAGCTGAAGCTCGTCCCAGGCAACTCTGCCGGCACCGTCACCGCCTACTATGTATGTATACTTAGCTCTCTATATAATTGTAGCCGACATGTGTTCATTCATTTATCGTGGGTACGCACGCAGCTGTCCTCTCAAGGGGCGGCACATGACGAGATAGATTTCGAGTTTCTGGGGAATGTGACCGGCCAACCGTACACCCTCCACACGAACGTGTTCACGCAAGGGAAGGGCAACCGGGAGATGCAGTTCAGGCTGTGGTTCGACCCCACCGTTGACTTCCACACCTACTCCCTCATCTGGAATCCTCAGCGCATTGTGTAAGCTTTGCCTTCCTTCTTTGCTTCTTCTTCAAAATTCACGCAGCCAATAAATAATTCAACGGGGGTGCAGGTTCCTTGTAGACGGGACGGCCATAAGGGAGTTCAAGAACCTAGAGTGGCGGGGGGTGGCCTTTCCGAAGAGCCAGGCGATGAGGATCTACTCCAGCCTATGGGACGCCGAGGACTGGGCGACGCGTGGCGGCCTGGAGAAGACGGACTGGAATGGCGCCCCTTCACCGCCTCCTATCGCGGCTTCAGCGCAGAGCGTGCGTGTGGGCGGCGGGCAAATCGAAGTGCCAGCCGGCAGCCGACGGCGCGTGGATGGAGTACGACGTGGATGCGGGCGGGCAGAGCAAGATGCTTTGGGTGCAGAACAACTACATGATCTACAACTACTGCGCTGATACCAAACGCTTCCCGCAAGGCCTCCCGCCGGAGTGCACCGCCGCACCCTCCGCATAATAGCATCATCAATAGCTCTCACACGATTATAGTTTTTTGAAACAATCATCTTTCTTTCTATTAGTCTATAGTTAATTTTTTATTCTTTAAATTACTATTTTTTTTATTTTGTAATAAAAAGGTGATATGCATTAGTTCATTTTGAGTTGATTTTTTGATTTTGACACAAGGAAGGAGGTAACCCTTTCTAAATTCATTTAAGTTCATAATAGTTCTAAATTGGATATCTAATTAGAAAGCCTATATGTCGTGCAATAATATTAATCACCAACAATATAAATAAACTCTCTCCTTGCCAATGATCTTTCCTCTCTCCTAAAGGGGTTAGATTCCCATACTTAGTTGAACTAGGATTGGCTAGCTCAAGCTTGATCTAAGTATTTTGGTACATACAATCTTCCTAATGTTCAATCATATCATCACATAGTTCCTTCTATGTTCATCTAGGATTCACAAGAAATTAATTGGGTAAATTCCCAAATTTGATTAAAACAATAATTTCCTAAGTAAAAATGATATTTTTATTTTGACATCAAAATAATATAAAAATAGTGTAGTATGATCCTCATAACTTAAGTATT
>JACERR010000087.1:7500-15000 GCA_016760335.1 Gastrodia elata
ATACATGCATACTCATATAAACTATTCTCTATATGTGTGTGTTTGTGTGTGTGTGTGTTATATATATACGTACATATATATATATATATATATATATATAAGGCATATACACACATGGAGATTAGTATATATGAGTGTATGAGTGTGTGTGTATGTGTATGTAGGTATACATACTCATAACCGTATGTATATTGACACAAACAACACATATATAAATAAGTAAATATAGGCACGCATATCCATATATATATATATATATATATGTGCACACACACACTGTCATATATACAAATATTTATGTGTATGTGTTGGGTATTGGTTTATAGACACACACACAACCATATATTTATATAGAGATATAAGTTTGTATATCTAACACACACACACAGACACACACACACACACTAATCTATGTGTGTGTGTGTGTGTGTGTGTGTGTTTGTATGTGTGTGTCCAAATATTTATATACCGTTATGAGTATGTATACCCAACACATACACACACACACATATATATATATACTAATCTCTAAGGTTGTGAGTATGTTTACCCTTTACACACACACACAAAATTAGATACATACATAGTACACATACACACACACACAAACACGGATATATAGAGATTAGTATACTTGTGTGTGTGTATATGTATATGAGTGTGTGTCTATATATTTGTGTGTGTATGTGTCTGTATATTGTGTGTGTGTGTCTATATATTTGTGTGTGTATATAATGCATATGTGTGTGTCTATATATATATATATAGTTGGATGTCTATATATATATATATATATACAGTTGGGTACACATATACACTTATATATACTAATCTCTATATATGTGTGTTTGCATGTGTGTGTGTATAAATATATACAGTTATTTGTGTCTATATATATGTATATATATATACTTACCTCTATGTATATTTGTGTGTGTCTCAAGGCACACGCATACAAACACACACACATAGATATACTTATCTCCATATGTATGTGTGTGAGTGCATGTGTGCCTATATATGTGTGTGCATGTATATAAATATATCTGATATATATACTATTGTGAGTATGTATACCTAACACACACAGACACACTCATATATACTTATCAACATGTGTGTGTGCCAATATATATATATATATATATATAAGTACATAGCTGCATACAAACATACACACTCACACACAGATACACACACACACTCTCTCTCTCACACACACATGAATACACACTCATATATACGACTATGTATACGCATTCATACACACACACACACACACACAAGAGAGATAAGTATACACACAGATATATTATATATATATATATATATATATATATATATATATATATATACATACTCACATAAACACATATACATAGAGATTAGTATATATGAGTATGTATGTGTGTGTGTTGGAAATAGTACTGCCAACTATATATAAATATATAGACATACGTGTGCGTGTCTATATATTTATATATAGTTGTGGGTGTTTATATATATATATATATATATATATATATATGTGTGTGTGTGTGTGTGTGTGTGTGTGTGTGTGTGAGTTTGTGTCTACATATATATATGGTTGTGAGTATATATACATATATTTTAATCACAAATACACACATAGACACACTCATATATACTAATCTCTATATGTATGTATTTGTCATATATACTAATCTCTATGTGTGTAAGTTTGTGTGTGTGGGTGTGTGTGTTTATTTATAAACATACTCACAACCATGTATATATATAGACACATAAATACACATACACACACACACATACAAACAGTCACAAACACACCCACACATTGGGATTTGTATATACGAGTATGTGTGTGTGTTTGTGATTAAAATATATACATGTATAAAGAAATATATATACACACTCACTACCGTATATATATATATATATATATATACACACACACACACACACACACACACAACCGTATATAAATATATATATACACACACAAGTATGTGTTATATATGTATATATGGTTGTGAGTATCTGTATATCAACACACAAACATGTGTGTAATATAAATATATAGACACATACACACACACACAAACACATGCACCTAGACATTAGTATATATATATAGACACACATTGGGTATATATACTCACAACCGTATATATATATGTATATATATATATATATATATATATAGACACACACACACACTCATATATTATACACGCACACAACCATATAGTGAATGGTTGTGTGCGTGCCAGGATTTGTTATCTCAGATCATGGTACAAATCCCACCAGCCACATATAAGTTAAAAAAACAAAAATAGTTACAACCATATATACATAATGTATAAGATAAGACACACACAAATATTTTGCACATAGAGATTATTATATATGATTGTGTGTGTGTGTGTGTCTATATACTTACAACCATATATACGGTTATTTGTATACTCAAAACACACACCCACACACACACACACAAACTCACAACTGTATATAAATATATAGACACAAACACGTATGTGTTATCACACACATACACATACACATATATATATCAGTGAATTTATAATAATACGTACGTGTGCGTGTGTGTATATATATATATATATATATAATTGTAAGTATGTATATATATGAGTGTATATGTATGTCTGTTGGGTATACATACTCATAATCGTATATAAATATATAGACACACACATGTATGTCTATATATTTATATACGATTGTGACTATGTGTATGTGTGTTTATGTGTGTGTATGTGTCTTGGGTATACATACTCACAACCATATATATATATATATATAGACACACACACATGCACACACAGACACAAACACACATAGATAGAGACAAACACGCACACATATACATATACGTTAATTGTCATACACAATAGAGATTATACGATTATTGGTAACACATACATGTATGTATGGATGTATGTAGAGACACACACCCACACATATAGAGATTAGTATATAGGCACACATACATACTCACATTTGTAAATATATAGGCACACACAGGCACATACGTTTGTATATAAATAATATCTATGTGTGTGTGTTTGCGTGTATATGTGTCTATATATATATATATATATATATACGGTTGTAAATATATACCCAACACATATGCAAACACACACACAAACAAATATATGTGTTTGTTATATATGTGTGTGTGCATGTGTGTGTGTGAGGGTTGGGTATACCTACTCACAACCATATATAAATTTATAGACACACATACATTTGTGTTATATAATTTCTATGTCTTTATGTTTATGTGTTTGTTAGTGTGTGTGTATATACTTACTCAACCTATATAAATATATAGACACACACACGTATGTGTTATATATATATATATATATAATCGATATATATTTATTCTCTTTGTGTATATACTTACTCAACCTATATAAATATATACACACATACACATATGTATTTTTACACACTCAGATATATATATATATATATATATATATATATATATATATATATATATATATATATGCATATACAGACACACACACACTCATATATAAATTTACACATAAACACACATATACATAGATATAACACACATAGATTAGTGGATACACTCATATATAGCCACACACACAAACATACACTTATATGTATACCCAACACTCACACTCACATGTGTGTGTGTGTGTATTGGGTATACATACTCAATATGTGTGTGTGAGTTTGTTATAGACACAAACAATGTATACCAACGCACATACACATAGAGATAACATATACATGTGTGTGTGTCTAAATGAGTGTGTGAGTATGTATGTGTGCGTGTGATAGACACACGCACACATACGGCTGTGAGTATGGATACCCAACACACATACACACACACACTCATACACACATGTGAGTATGTCTATGTGTGTCTATGTGTGTTAGGTATGCATACTCATAATCATTGTGTGTGTATGTTTCTCTCTCTATATATATATATATATACCACACACTTATATATATGAGTGTGTGTGGTGTCTATATATTGTGTGTGTGCGTACGTGTGTACGTCTATATGTTTATATAATATGCACGCACATATATGTGTCTATATATACTCATAAGTATACGTACTCACACACACATACACACATTATATACTATGTGTGTGTGCAACCATATGTGTGTGATAACACATATATGTGTGTTTGTATACCCAACACATACAAACACACATACATAGAGATAAATATATATGAGTGTGTATGTGTGTGTGTTGGCTATACATACACACATATGAATTTGTGTGTGTATGTATACCCAACACACACACACACACAGACACACTCATATATACTTATCTCTATGTGTGCATGCATATGAATATAAAACACATACGTGTGTGCACACACAGACATAAGCACACACATATGTGTTATATATAGATACACACACAAACACACACACACACACATTATATATATATATATATATATATATATATATATATATATGTATACTCACACACACATACACACACATGTATATATATATATATATATATGTATACTCACACACACACACTCATATATACTTATCTCTATGTGTGTATGTGTGTGTGTCTCTACATATATGCATATAGACACACACACACACATACACACACACACTCATATATACTAATATTTATGTGTGCATGCATTTATACACACACACACACACTTATATATATATATATATATATTAATTTTTATGTGTGTGTATGTATATATATATTAATATATATGAGTGTGTGTGTGTGTGTGTGCCTAGACACACACACCTACTAACACATACTCACACACACACACTCATATATATTAATCTCTATGTGTTTGTATATATATATATATATATTAGTATATATGAGTGTGTATGTTTAGATACACACACATACTCACACACATACTCACTCACACACACACACTCATACATACTTATCTCTGTGTGCACAGATATATATATATATATATATATATATATATATATATATACTTATCTCTATATATGCGAGTGTGGGTATACATACTCACAACCATATATAAATATATAGATACACACACGTATATGTTCCGACACACACACACACACACACACACACACACACACACATATATATATATATATATATATATATATATAAATACACAACACACACACATAAAGATTAGAATATATGAGTGTGTCACGCATATGTGTCTATTTGTGTGTTGGGTATACATGATTGTGTGTGTCTGTATGTATGCATATTTGTGTGTGTGTGTGTCTATGTGACACATGCACATACACACACATGAGTATATACATGGTGTGTGTGTGTGAGTGTTGACACACACTCATATATACACATATACACACATATATAGACACACACACACACACAAAGATTTCTATAAGTAACATACACACAAAAACATATATATACTTATCTCCATATGCGTATATATAAGTAACACACACAAACACAGATAGAGATTTATACGGTTGTAAGTATGTATACCCAACACACATAAAGATTACTACATATGAGTGTGTGTGTGTTGGTATATATATATATATATGTGGATGTGTGTGTGTGTGTGTGTGTGTGTCTATATATGTGTGTGTGTTATATCCACATACACACACACACATATAAAGATAAGCATGAGCATATATATATACACACACACACACTCATATATACCAACACACATACTGGTATATATGTGTGTGTTGGGTATAGATATCTATATATTTGTATCTATATGGACAAATATATGTGTGTGTGTGCATGAGTATATATACCCAACGCACATATATGCAAATACATACACATAGAGATTAGTATATGTGCACTCATATATACTTATTTCCATGTGTGTGTGTGTGTGTGTATTTGTATTTATATGTGTGTGTATTAGGTATATATTTATATACGGTTGTGAATATGTATACCCACACACTCATATATATTAATCTCCATATGTGTGTGTATGTGTGTGTGTGTGCATATATATATATATATATATATATATATCTGTGTGTAGGTATATACTTATGTGGGTATACATACTCACACACACTTAGTGCTTGTGTGTATGTGTATATATATATATATAGTATATGGTTGTGAGTATATATACACATCTCTATGTGTGTGTGTTTGTGTATGTGTGTGGGCGTATATACATAACATGCACACACACACACATGAGGGTGTGTTATGTATATAGACACACACACACACATAACACACTCATATATATAATCAAAATGAGTATATATAGGCACACACATACACACATGCATATATATTAATCTCCACACATGTATATATATATGAGTGTGTATATGGTTGTGAGTACACACACACACATAGAGATTATGCATATGAGTATGCGTATGTGTGCATGTCTATATATATATATATACTAATCTCTATGTGTGTGTGTGTCTATATATAAATATACGGTGTATATATGAGTGTGTGAGTATGTTGGGTATATATATATATATATATATATATATATATATATATATATATATATAACACACTCATATATACTAATCTTTAATGTGTGTGTGTTTGTGTATGTGTGTGTATGTATATATATATATAGAGAGTGTGTGTGAGACACACACATACACACACGCAAACACGCATCCGCACACACACACACAAACACACACATTGGGTATACATAATCACAACACACTCATATATGTATTATGAGTATATATACATAATCATCTCTATAAATATAAGTATATACAAGTGTGTGCATGTGTCACACTATATAAGTGTGTGTGTTTGTGTGTTGAGGCACGTATGTATGTGTTGGCCAACATGTCTGTGTGATATATATGAGACACACACATATAGAGATTTGTATATCTACACAAATACATATACTAATCTCTCATACATACTAATCTCTATGTGTGTGTGTTTCTATGTGTGACAGTCATATACACCTTGCACACATACACACTCATATATATTTATCTCCATGTGTATGTGTGTGGGTGTATTAGGTATACATACTCACAATTGTATAAATATAAAAGACGCACATAGCCAACACATACGTGAGTGTGTGTGCGTGTTGGGTATACATAGGTTATGTGAGTATATGTTGTATACTACTCACACACACACACATGCACACATGTATATAGATTAGTATAAATGAGTGTGTGTTTGTGTGTGTGTGTGTGTGTGATGACACACACACATATAGAAATAAGTATATATGAGTATGTCTATGTGTGTGTTGTGAGTATATATGCAAATACTTATAATCATATATATAAATAGACACATACAAACACTCACACACACAGATTAGTATATTTACTAATCTCTATGTGTGTGTGTTTGTGTGTGGGTGTGCGTCTATATAAATATATATATACGGTTGTGAGTATGTGTATACACACTCAAAATAAACATAGACAGACACACGCACATAGAGATAAGTATGTATA
>JACERR010000087.1:25000-40000 GCA_016760335.1 Gastrodia elata
ATAAATATATCACACACACACATACACACACACAAACACACACAGATATATATATCTATATATATATATATGGATATATATATATGGATATATTTGAGCTCTCTATGTATGTGTGTTTATCTATATAATACATTTGTGTGTGGGTATATATACTCATAATTATTTATAAATATATAGACACACACACACAGACATAGAGAAAAGTATATATGAGTGTGTGTGTGTGTATAGACACACTCATATAAACTAATCTCCATATATATGAGTGTATGTGTGTGTGTTGGGTATACACATATACACACACATACACAGACATAGAGATAAATATATATGAGTGTGTCTAAATGAGTTTGTTTGTGTGTGTGTGGTGTGTGTGTGTGTGTTGTGAGTATGTATACCCAACACATATCAATGAGTGTGTGTGTGTGTGTGTGTATTGTGTGTGTGTGCATGTTGAGTCTGCTTATATATCTATACATATATAAGTGTGAGTATGTATACCCAACACATATATATATACTTATTTCACAACACATGCACATATATCTATGTGTGTGCACACACATACACGCACACACACAAACACACACACACACACACACACATATATATATATATATATATAGATATACACATATATATTAGTATCTATACTCATAACCGTATGTTGGGTATACACACACACACAGACTCCTGTGTGTGTGTACAAATATATACTACTCACAACACACACACTCATATCATATATGTTATATACAGAGAATATGTATACCCAACACATGTGTGTGTGTTTGTATGTATGAGTGTCTATGTGTGTGTGTGTGCACACACCGTATATTTGAGAGTATGTATACTCATACCACACACACACACACACTCATATATATTAATATCTATGCATGTTTATATGTGTGTGTATACGATTGTGTGTGTTATGTGTGTGTGTGTGTGTGTGTGGTGAGTGTGCGTGTGTGTATTTATTTGTTGTATATATATATATATATATATATCTGTGTATGTGTGATAACATATACGTAAGTGTGAGTATGTATACCCAACACTCACACATATATGTGTGTGTGTGTCAGTATATAGACATAAGCATATATACATACATACAAACAGATAGACATACACACACACACACATAGAGATAACTACATATGTGTGTGTGTGTGTGTGTGTGTGTGTTGGGTATACATACTCACAACCATATAAACACATAAACACACACACACACATACACATACTCATATATACTATCTCGTGCACTTGTATATACACACACTATATATACATACACACATACATAGACACATAAACACACACACACACACACACACACACACACACACATAAACACACACGCACATATACACAGATATATATATATATATATATATATATATATATATATATATGTGAGTATATATGTATATATGAGCGTATATGTGTGTTTGTGTCTATATGCATATAATTGTGAGTATATATACCCAACCCAACACAGTACGTATACCCACACACACACACACACATACATGTATATAAGTGTGCATGTATGTGTGTGTGTGTGCGGTACTCCTAACACACACACATACACACAGACACACACACATAGAGATTAGTATATAGCACATACACTACCCATATATATACACATATATAGATGTGTATATATATATATATATATTTATATATATATATATATATATATATATATATATACTCAGAACCATATATAAGTATATATGGGTATACAGTTGTGCTACATGTCTAGTATATATATACTAATCTCTATGTGTTAGATATATACTAATATACTCACACACACATATATGAGTATGTATACCCAACACACACTCACACACATATGGAGATTAGTATATATGAGCATGTGTGTGTGTGTGTTGGGTACACACATAGAGAACAAAAACACACACCCTCATAAATACTAATCTCGATGTGTTATATACATATATAGACACACACACATATGTGTTATATGACACACATACAGTATGTATAGACACACGAATACATAGAATATATACTAATTTATACCCAACACACATAGACAGTATACTATCTATGTGTGTGTGTGTGTGTTGGGATTACATATTCACAACTGTATATAAATATATAGATGCATATAGTGTGTGTGTGCATGCACACATTCATATATACTTATCTCCATTTGTGTATGTTTCATTATAACCAATGCACATAGACACACACATAGAGATTCGTATATACCACATACGTTGCGCATATATATACACACACATAGATATATATATATATAAATATATATATCTATATATATATATATATTTTTTTTTTTTTTTTTTTTTTTTTTTTAAAAAGCCATCTCGGCATACATTGCATTTCATCCAAAAGGGTTTGTACAAACAACCAGCTGTGAGGCTAACAAAAAGGCCACATCAGCAGCCAGAAAGAGATGTTTAGGCGGAACAGCGATATCCACCCAGGATTGGCGTCGGGGACGTAGACCAGCAGTTCATCCATCATCATGCACACCGCCATATAAGAGATCGCACAGGTCCAAAAGATATTATTGGACAAGAAGGGCATGCTGTCCATTTGACTTACCATGCAAAACTAGCAGAAAGAGACAATGGCGAGCCAGCAGATGTACCCTCCCTCGCTAATGCGGAGCTTTTGGAATAAGAGGAGCAGAACTAGGAATAAAGACATCCACAGCAACGGATTGTCAAGGAAAAAATTTATCAAGGGACAGGTGGGAGAAAAGGCCAAACAAACATAAACACCATAGTTCATGACAGAAAGTCTGAGGAGAGCATAAGCAGATCTCTGGGCAACGGCGTGAGCTGCTACCAGCAGACAGATCGCTGTGTTCTTCTCAGGCAACTTTAACTTTATAACCCAACAGTAGGAGAAACGAGGCGACACCAAGCGCCAGAAGGGACAGAGGTCTGCAGTCGCAAAATCTTGATAGAAAAAACCATCGAGAACAGGGACACGAATGAACACTTTGGCGGCTAATAGTAGTGACATAATTGGTTTAAAATGATTAAAAATTGGTTTTTAGTTTTGAAGGAACCCCAAATGAACATTTTTTATTAAAAGTGTTCACCGATTGATATGTGTCAAAATAAATTGCCTTTAGAATCTTCTCAGCTCGAAAAGGTATCTTTTGGTATTTTGCCTTATTACGGTTGTCCCATATGTGCCAGAGACCAAATGCCACTATCAGGTTTTTAATATCAAGCTTTTTGTTTTTCTCAGAAACGCCACCAGATTTAAGAAAGTCAAGGATCATCGCACTCTCCCCGGGATGGGGGAAAATTAACTAGTTGAGCCTGTGCCACACGGCAGCACTTGTGACATTCTCGAAAAAAACATGAAAAGTAGTTTCTTCCTCGCAGCAACAGATGAATTTAGAGGCAAAAACATAACCCAGACTCTTTATGTTTTCGTCAGTGCTAATGAAACCATTGGCTAGTTTCCAAAGGAAACAATTTATGAAGGCAGGCAGACAATTGTTCCAGATCCAAATTGGCCATCTGATCGAGCGAGTTTTCTTGTTTGCCTTCCAAAGCTTTGCAAAATTTATTTTCCCTGCATCACAGAAGTTAGAGGAGATAACCAGCAAAAGAGTCTAGTTGAGGATGAAGATTAATGATTTTTTCAAGCATCGAGGCAGGTAAAAATTGAGCAAGAATGGCAGTGTTCCAGCCCGCGGTCGGGGAGAAAACTTCTCCAAAGGTTAGGTTTGGTCTAATTAGGAATTCCGTTAGGTTATCAATATTGCTCCAGTTATCGAACCAAAAGTTACAATGAGGATCAACCGTGTCCCAATGCAGGGAGTTTTCAATATTGTTTCGTTGGGATATCATACGGCTCCAGGTTTTGGAGTCAGTGATTTTTTGGGAAACTTGAGAGGGGTGTTTTGTGGCACAGTATTTGGCCAGTAATAATTTTGCCCATAGAGTATGAGAAGTACGAAATTTCCACCAGAGTTTATTCGTAAAGGCATCGTGAATGGCCGAGGGATATCTTATCCCAATTCCACCTTCATTCAAGGGATAAAGAAGGTGGTCCCAATTAGACCAAAAGATTTTGGAACCATGGCTGTGAGTCCAGAAGAATTTATTTAAGATTTGTTTAATCTTTTTCAGCATCCCAAAAGTGGGGGAGCAAACTTCCAGCCAGAATAAGGGGATCGTGTTTAGCACATGTTTTATCAACAGTAAACGACCTCCTTGGGATATTGTAGCAGTGGTCCCAATTTCTCAATTTGTTGAAAATAGAATCAAGAAGGTCTTTATAAATGGTATGTTTGTTGTGGCCATTAAAGATAGGAATTCCAAGATATTTCATTGGGGGTTTACCTTGTCTGAAGTTGAGAGTATTTTTAATAGTAAGGATTTGGTGCTGAGTCAACCTTTTCCAACAAAAAATTGAGATTTGTTTAAATTTATTTTAAGGCCAGTGATTTGCTCGAGCTCCAGAAGGATGGCTTTCAGCTTCTTCATATTTGAGATACTAGCGTTACTAAAAATTATAATGTCGTCCGCGTAAATAAGATGGGAGATTAGAATTTTTCCTCCCGGGTTAAATTGAAGCTTAGGAGATTTAGTGAAATGGTTGTTTAGGCTGAGGGACCAGTAATTAGCAGCAAGGATGAAAAGCAGGGGAGAAATTGGGTCTCCTTGACGTAAACCACGGTGAGATTTGAATGAAACCTTTGGCTTGGCCATTTATTAGAATAGAAAACCAGTAATTTTGGGTGGTTAGCTTAATCTTTTCTATAAATCTATTATCAAACCATTAGTTGGGTATATATACTTATCTCTAACACACATACCTAACACACACACATAGACAACACACACACAAACACACACACATAGAGATTAGTATATATGAGTATGTACGTGTGCGTGTGTGTCGAAAGTATATACACAGCTATATACAAATATATAGAAAGAGATAAGTATATTGGGTATACACACACAGACACTCTGACACATAGACACACACAAACATACAAACATAGATATATATATACAAATCTCTATGAATATATAACACATATGTGTGTGTATCTATATATTTATTTCTCTATGTGAGTATGTATGTATTTGTGTGTGTATACATTAGTATATATACCCAATATACACACACACACTCTTTTATATATATATATATATATATATATATGAGTGTGTGTGTGTGTATAAATATGTAGCCTATATATATATATATAGATACAGATACACATACAAACACACACACACACTTATATATATACACACACATAAACACAAATACACATACATATAGATTAGTATATATGAGTGTGTGTGTGTGTTGGGTATACAAACTCACAATCGTATATATATATATATATATATATATATATAGACACATACACACACACACATAGAGATTAGTATATATGAGTGTGTGTGTGTTGGGTATATATGATGCGCACACACTCAGAGTGTGCATTCCCAACACATACACACACATATGTTTATATACAGTTGTGAGTATGTATATATATATATATACATGTATATAACACATATGGATTAGTATATATGAGTGTGCATGTGTGAGTATATATGAGCGTGTGTGTATGTGCTGGGCTTACATATGTTTATATATTTATATACGGTTGTGAGTATGTATACTCAATAGGCACACATAGACACACACACATATTTGTGTTATATACATGCCTATATATATAGGCACACATGCACACACAAAAGCACACACACATAGAGATTAGTATATATGAGTCTGTTTATGTGTTCCTGTGTATGTGTGTGTATGTTTATATATGAGTTTATAACACATACACACACACAAACACACACACATATATGTATACACACACACACACACACTCATATATACTAATTTCTCTCTGTGTGAGTGTGTGAGTGTGTATGTGTGTGTGTGTGTGCCTATATATATATAGACACGTATATGCGTGTATGTGTTTATGTGAGTGTGTTGAAAATATTCAAATATAGAGATAAGTATATATGAGTGTGTGTATGTGTGTGTCATGTGTTTGTGTGTGTGTGTGTCTCTACGGTTGTGAGCACACACACACATAGAGGTTAATATATATTTGATCATATATATATATATGTATATATATATATGTATATATATATATATATAAATATATATATATATTTATATATATATATTAGTGTACATGAGTGTACGTGTGTATGTGTATACTGAATGTGTGTTTGTGTGTGTGTATATGCGTGTGTATGCACACACACAAACACATAGAGATAAGTATATATAAGTGTGTGTGTTGGGTACACCTACTCACAATACATATGTAAATATATAAACACATGCACATAAACACACACATACACAACACACACACACACAACCCAACACATGCACACAAATATACACAAACACACACAAACACACACAAACACACACAACACTTATGAGTGTGTGTCTGTGTTTGCATGTGTGTGGGTATACATATATAGACATATCTGAGTATGTATACCAACACCCACACACACACAGTATGTATCTAAATATATATACATACTGTTTGTTGGGTATGTTTACTAATACACACAAACATATATGGATATAAGTATTTATGTATACATTATGTGTTATATACATATATATATATATATATATATATATATATATATATGGGCACACACATATATATTTAGACACACACAAACAGAAGCACACACATATATATTTAGACACACACAAACAGAAGCACACACATATATTTAATTTATATTTATATTTGTGTGGTTGCGACTATGTGTACACACCCCCATATATATAGACACACACACTCATATATATGTGTATATCTGAATATAACACGCTCATATATACTAATATCTATGTGTATATATTTGTGTGTGTGTGTGTATATTTATACGGCTAAGAGTATCTATATAAATATTTTATATATAAATGTATATATGAGTGCAGGAACTAGTATGTATATTAATTTATTCTAAGATTTTGTGATTGCAACTATGTATACACATCCCTACATATATACCAATATTTGTGTGGTTGCGACCATGTATACACATCTCATATGTATATACATATATATAACACACTCACGTATGTGTGTTGGGTATACAAACTCATGCGTGTTTATGTTTGTGTGTGTGTGTGTCTCTGTATGCATGTATGTAGAGACAAGCGCATACACACAAACACATACTCACAACCGTATATATCTATAGACACACACACACTCATATATACTAATCTCTATATATGTGTATTTGTGTGTGTGTGTGTGTGTCTATATATATATATATATATATAATTGTGAGTATGTGTTTGTGTGTGTGTGTATCTCTACATACATGCATACACACACATACACACTCATATATACTATTATGAGTATGTATACCCAACACATACGGGTGTCTGTGTGTGTATTGGTATACATACTCACACAGATATATATAGGTATAAATTAAAATGTATATATATAGACCCACACACACACATATGACATAAGTAAATATGAGTGTGTGTGTGTGGGCTATAAATATATTGGGTATACATTCATGCATATAGACACATACGGTGTGTGTATGTGTATGTGTGTTTGTTGGGTATACATACTCACAACCGTATATATATATATATATGAGTGTGTGAGATTAGTATATATGAGTGTGTGTGCTTGTGTGTGTTGGTACGGTGTGTGTGTGTATCTATATATATACACACACTAGTATATACTAATCTCTATGTGTGTGTGTTTGGCACACACAGACACACATGTACACATGCACACATGTGTGGGTGTGTTGGGTATCATACTCACAACCGTATGTAAATATATAGACACACACACGTAAACGTATATAAATATATAGACAAACACATATAACCGTATATAAATATATGCCTATTGACACACAGAGACACACACACACCGTATATAAATATATACATTAGTATATATGAGAGTATTTATGTGTGTGTGTATTGAGTAATTATATATCTGTGTGTGTGTATATATATATAGGCACACACACACACTTATATACACTAATGTCTATATATATATATATATATATAGGATTATGAGTATGTCTATATATATATATATGAATGTGTATAAACATACATGTGTGTGTCTATATATTTATGAGTATGTGTGTGTGTGACACACAGAGATATGTGTGTGTGGGGACTATGAATACACAATTATATATAAATATATAGATAAGCATGTATATATATATATATATATATATACACACACACCCAACACACACACAAAAATACACACACATGGAGATTAGTATATATGAGTGTGTGTGTTTGTATGCATGCATGTAGTCTGTGTGTATGTATGTTGGGATATTTAAATATAAATAACACATACATGTGTGTGTCTATACATACTCTCAATTGTATATAAATATATACACACATAGATACACAGGCACACACACACTCGTATATATTTATCTCTATTTGTGTGTGTGTGTGTCTGTGTATGCTTATATATTTATATACGGTTATGAGTATGTATAAACATACACACATATGTATTATTTATATATAAATATATCAAACGCACACACACACACATACTACATGCATGCATACAAAGACACACTCAGATATATGCCCACTATCGCAACCACACAAAATTTAGTATAAACTAAAATATATACAAACACACATATACACTCATTATGTGTGCTTGTTTATGTGTGTGTCAATATATATATATATATATATATATATATATATATATATATATATATAATACATGTATATATCTCATGTGTGTGTGTGTTTATATATTTATACACACTTGTGAGTATGTATACTCATCACACACACACACACACACTCACTCAGTGTGTGTGTGTATGTGTGTTTGCTTATATATTTTTATACGATTGTTTGTATGTATGCCCAACACACACACACACACATATAAAAATATATGTAAACACACACGCATATAAATATATAGATACACATACACAGATATGTATAAATATAATCTATATATATATATATATAAATATATATATATTAGTACATAGGTGTGTGTGTCTGTGAATGCCTATATATACTCATTTTGATTATATATAAATACTCTTTATATTATATGTGTGTGTATATATTATATTATTTTGACACATACATATATCCTATTCTCTATGTGTGTGTCTATGTGTGTCTATATATATATATAGCCACACACAGACACACACTTAGACATTGGTATATATGCATGTCAAAATAAGATTATATACATATATGTATATATATATAGACACAAATAGACATACACAATATATGAATGTGAGTATATGTGACTATATTTATACACACACACACAAACACACAAATATTGGTTATATACTTTTACTTATCTCTATGTGTGTGTGTGTTTGTGTCCTTATATAAACACACACACATATATGATATATACATGTATATATATAATACATATAAGGATTAGTATATATATAGATACAACTCATAATCGTATATTTATATATATACAGTTATAAGTATACATGAGTGTGTGTATCTGTATGTTGGGTATACCCACATTATATGAGTGTGGGTGTGTGTGTACGTGCGCACGCACACATGAAGATAAGTATATATGAGTGTGAGTCTATATGCATGTATATGAATACACACACAACCACACAAATATTGGATGCGACTATGTATACACATTCCCGTATACACACACACAGACAAACACATAAGTGTGTGTCTATTTATGTATTTATATATGGTTATGAGTATGTATACACAATAGATAGATTAATATATATGAGTGTCACAATATGGATATACATGTGTGTGTGTGTGTGTGCCTATATAAATATATAGATTATATTGTGAGTTGGGTACACATACTCATGTGTCTATATTTATATAGTATACTAAACTCTATGTGTTTATATATCTGTGTGTGTGTTAGGTATATATGAGTATATGTGTCCAACATGCACATAGATATAAGTATAAGTATACCATCTACAAATATAGACACACTCATACACACTAATCTCTCTGAGTGTGTGTGTGTGTATGTATGTGTGAGTGTGTATACCCAACACACATACATCGGTGTGTATCTATATATGTATACCGAACACACACGCACACCCAACACACACACACTGTGTGTGTACACATATGTGTTATACATAATACAGAATACATGAGTGTGTGTGTGTGTGTGTCACACACATGTATGTGTTATATATTCATTTATATGCACACTCACACACACACAAACACACGGGTATGTGTTATATATATATATATATATATATACATATTGGCATACACACATGAAGATAAGTATATACTTACTCAACCTATATAAATATATATACACACACACATGTGCTATCACAAACTCAGATATATATATATATATATATATATATATATATATATTGCCACACACACAAATGTGTGTATCTATTTATTTATTTACGGTTGTCTCTATATGTACATACACACACACACATATATAACTAAGACATACATACATGTGTGTGTGTGTGGGTGTTGGGTATACATACTCAAAATCATATATACATATATAACAGACATAAGGATTAGTATATATATACAACTCACAACCGTATATTTATATACATATATGATTGTGAATATACATGACTGTGTGTATCTATATGTTGGGTATACACATAAAATATGAGTGTGCGTGTGTGTGTGTGCGCACACACACATGAAGATAAGTATATATAAGTGTGTGTCTATATGCATGTATATGTAGACCCACAACCACACAAATATTGGTTGTGACTATGTATACACACACACATACACACAAACCCATATGTGTGTGTGTCTATCTATATAAGTATATATGGTTGTGAGTATGTATATACAATATATAGATTAATATATATGAGTGTCACAATATGGACATACATATGTGTATGTGTGTGTGTGCCTACATAAATATATAGATTATATTTGTATGTTGGGTATACATACTCATGTATCTATATTTGTATAGTATATATATATATGTGGATGTGTGTGTGTGTATATTTTATAGACATATATATCCCTAACATACCCACACACACACACATGTATATAATACATAGCTATGTATACATACTCACAACCTTATACCCCAATCCACACACAAACTCATATATGCTAATCTCAGTGTGTGCATGTGACACACACACACACACAGACACACACACAAAATAAACACATATACGATTGTGAGTATGTATACCCAACACACACACACACTAATATCTATATGTGTGTATTTGTGTATGTGTGTGTGTGTGTATTTGGATGTTGGGAATACATACTCAATAATATATGTGTTTGTGTGTGTGCATGTGTGTCTATATTTATATATATAGACACACAATCATATATCTATTTATATGTATCTATATATATATACACACACATAAACACATATGCAGTTGTGAGTTTGTATACCCAACACACGCACATACACACATAGGGATTACTATATATGAGTGTGTGTGTGTGTGTGTTGGGTATACATACTTATAACTGTATATGTGTTATTGTGTATGTGTGTGTCAGACATACTCACAGAGATCAATATACATGACTGTGTATCTATGTGTGTTTGTGTATGGGTTGGGTATGCAATTATGAGTATGTATACCTAACACACACACACACACACACGTATAAATATATATATGAGTGTGTGTTTGTGCATGTGTGTGTATAAATATTTATGGACACAGACACACATATTGAATATTATATATGAGCATGTGTATGTGAGTGTTGGGTATACATACTCCTTTATTTATATAGTTGTGAGTATGTCTGCCCACACACACACATAGACACTTATATATACTAATCTCTATGTGTGTGTGTGTCTGTAAATACATAGACACATACACACATAAGCACACACTCATATATATACATATGTAAGTATATATAGACACACACACACACATAGAGATAAGTATACATGAGTGTGTATGTCACATAGACACACATACACATGGAGATTGGTATATATGAGTGTGTGTTATATACATATATATAACACACATACACAAACATGGAGATAAGTATATATGAGTATATCACACATATATATGTGATAACACATACACATACACACACACACACACACACACACACACACACACACACACATATATATATATATATATATATATATATATATATATATATAAATCTCTATGTGTGTGTCTGTGTAACACACACACACATACACACACACACACTCATATATACTAATCTCTATATGTGTGTGTATGTGTGTGCGTATCACATTGAGATGTATATATATGGGCACACACACACACACCGTATATATATATATAGACACAAACACTTTTGAGTATGTATAAACACACACACACACACACACACACACCATATATACTAATCTTTGCATGTATATATATATTTATATATACATATATATATATATATATATATATATATATATATATATATGTATATGAGTGTTTATGTGTGTGTGTATTTATGTGTGCCTAACAAATATGTGTCTAAACACATACATGCATAGAAATTAGTACATATGAGTGAGTGAGTGTGTATGTTTGTGTACACAGATGCACGCATACACACATTGATTAGTATGGTTGTGAGTATATATATACATAGTCCACACTCATATATAGAAACACACACACACACACACACACACACACACACACACACTCACACACACACATATACTCATATATACTAATCTAAGTATATGATATATATACTAATCTTTTTGTGTGCATGTTTGTATATGTGTTTATATATTTATATTCACAACTCTATATATATATATCTATATATATAATTATATATATATGAGTGTGTGTGTATATATATGATTGAGAGAATATATACCCAACACCCATACACACATACACACACACACACTAGTATATATACTTATTTCTATGTGTGTGTGTATACATACTCACACACACAGACACATGCATACATAGAGATTTGTATATATGAGTGACACATACACATGGAGATAAGTATATGTATATAACAAATACGTGTGTGTAAGTGTGTGTGCACTTACACTAATCTATATGTGATATATATATATATATAATAATATATATACACATAGAGTTATATATATATATATAATAATATATATACACATAGAGTTATATATATATATATATATATATATATATATATATATATACGTATATAACACACACACAGACACAAACACATTCATATATACTTACCATGTATATTTATATATTAACGCAACACATACAGAAACATGCATATAGAGATTGCTGTTTATAAGTGTGTGTGTGTGTGTATGTGTGTATGTGTGTGTGTGTATGTGTGTATGTGTGTAGTGTGTATGTGTATATGTGTGTGTGCGTTGGTGTATGTGTGTGTGTGTGTTGGGTATACATATGTATATAGACGGTGGTGAGTATGTATACCTAACACACACACACACACACACATACTCATATATACTAATCTCTATGTGTTTATGTAACTGTGTGTGCTGGGTATATATGAGTATGTGTGTCCAACACACACATAGAGATAAATATAAGTATATCGTGCACAGATATAGACACATACATACACACTAATCTCTATGAGTATGTGTGTGTGTATGTGTGAGTATGTGAACCCAACATACACACAAACACACACACATCTATAGGTGTGTGATTGTGTGTGTGTATGTGTGTTGGGTATACATACTCACAAGCATATATTTATATATAGACATACACAAATATGTATATAAATAAATAGACACATCCATATACATATATATATATATATATATATATATATATATATATGTACATACATACACACATAAACAAGCACAAACACACACATATGGAGATTACTATAAATGAGTGTGTGTGTGTGTGTGTGTTTGGTATATATACTCATACACACACACACACATAGATATATATAATCTCTGTATGAGTATGTATACCCAATACACACACACACACACACACACACATATATAGACACACACACACACACACACTCATATATACTAATATCTATGTGTATGTGTTTATGTGTGTGTTGTGTGTGTGTGTGTATAAATATGAATACTCAACATACTCATAATACATGTATATAACACTTACATGTGTGTGTGTGTGTATACCTATAACACATACATCTATGTGCGTTAGTGTGTGTGTGTCTATATATATAGAGATTAGTATATATATGTGTGTGTGTGTGTGTGTGTGTGTGTGGGCACACATAGACAAACACATACACATGGAGATAACAGTTACAATTGTCAGTGTGAGTATGTATATATATATATTTTTTTATATGTGTTTGTGTGTGTCTGTGACACACATGTATGTAGAGACACACACACATCTATAAGTGTGTCTATATATATCTATACGTGTGTGTGCGTGTTGGGTATACATACTCAAAATTATTTATTAACATACGTATGTGTTATATACATGTATACATACTCACATAGTTGTGCATGTGTGTGTGTGTGTTGTGTATATACATAGACACACACACATATATAGGCACACATACATACTCATCTCTATATACATATATAAAATACATACATGTGTGTCTTTATATAATTATATATGGTGTGTGTGTGTGTGTGTGTGTGTGTGTTGGGTATACATACTCATTTAGCGATTTGTATATATATATATATATATATATATATAAGCACACATATACAGTTGTAAGTATGTATACCCAACACGCATGCACACACTCATATATACAGTTGTGAGTATGTATATCCAATGCGCACACACACATATATACACACTCACATATACTAATCTCTATGTGTGTGTGAGTATGTATACATGACACACACACACACACAGAGACTCATAAAGATTA
>JACERR010000087.1:45000-47500 GCA_016760335.1 Gastrodia elata
TATACATATATATGCTATATACATGTTTGTATTATCACACACACATAGATATATATATAGACATATGTGTTGGGTAACACATATGTCTATACACACACACCAAATAAGTTTATTAATCTCTCACTCACACACACACATGGAGATGTGTGTGTCTATACATGTATTAATGATTGTGATAACACATATGTAAGTGTGTGTTATGTATATATATGGTTGTGATAGATATACATACGACACACAAACACACATACAAACTCACACACACACATAAACACACATAAAAATGTGTTGCGTAAACAGACTCATACACTCATATAGACTAATCTCAATGTGAGTGAGTGTGTCTATTATGTTCGGTAGTTTGTGTGTGTATGTGTATACCCAACACACAAGACACACACATATAATAATCTCTATGTACCCAACACACAAACATATAAGTATATGAGTGTGCGTGTGTTGGGTATATATACACACAAACTACTCAACACATACACACACACATGCACACAACAAAGAAACTAGTATATATGAGTGTGTGTGTGTGTGTGTGAATATACGTTGTGACACAAGCACACACACACACAAACTCATATATACTTATCTCCATGTGTGTGTGCCACACACACACACATCGTATATCTATATATAGTCACACACATACACACATTCATATATGCTAATCTTTATGTTTGTGTGTTTGTGTGTGTGTGTGTGTGTCTACTTGTGTATACCCACACACACAAACACACACTCACACATGTTATATGAGTGTGAGTATATATACCCAACACAAATATATATAATCTCTAAGTGTGTGTGTGAGAGTGTGTGAGTGTGTATGTGTGTCACAATGTATGTGTTATATAGACACACACTCACACACACTATATGTCTATATAACACATACATTGTGAGTATGTATACACATCCATATGTGTGTGTGTATACCTAACACACACTTACACACTCACACATACACACACACACATGGAGACATACACACACATAGAGATCAATTATATACTTGGATATACAAACTCATAATCATATATATATACACACACACTCATATATATGCAATTTTACATATATATATGAGTGTGAGTATGCACGCACACACATATGTGTTGGGTATACATACTAATTTTAATGTGTATGTGTGTGTGTTGGATATACATAGTCACACATACACATACAAGTATGTAATACACACACACTCATATATACATATTCACAACTGTATATATATATATATATATATATATATATATATATATATATATATATATATGCGTGTGTGTGCCTATATGTGTGTTATATAGAGATTAGTATAATTAAGTGTGTGTGTGTGTGTGTATATGCATGTTTATATATATGTGTGTGTGTGTGTCTATGACACACACACACACACCCACACACACTCATATGTACTTATCTGTGTGTACACGGTTATGAGCGTGTATACCCAATGTATATGGGTTTGTGTGTTGAGTGTGTTGTGTGTGTGTGTGTATTAGTATATATGAGTGTGTGTGTGTGTGAGTGAGTGTTTGTGTGTGTGTGTGTGTGTGTTTTTATGTCACCCAGACACACCAAATAAATATATATATAGTAATCACCACACATAGAGATAAGTATATATGTGTTCTATGTGTGTGTATTTGTGTGTCTCTTGTCTATATATGAGTGTGTGTGTGTGAGAGAGAGAAAGAGAGAAAGTGTGTTGGGGTATACATGCACACACACACACACATTCATATATACTTACCTCTATGTGTAAGTATACCTAACACACACCCAAATATACACATATAAATAAATAAATAAATATATATATATATATATATATATATATACATATGTGATTGTAATACATATTCTACAAATATATAAGACATGTGTCTCCATATTTATAGGCACACACTCATATATATATGTTATATATTGTGTGTATGTACCCTTTGCGTGTTTGTGTGTGTGTGTGTGTGCGTGTGTGTGTGTGTGTGCGTGTGTGTGTGTGTGTTGAGTATCTGTGTGTATGTGTATATGTGTGTGTGCGCGTGTGTGTGTGTGTGTGTTGAGTATCTGTGTGTATGTGTGTGTGTGTGTGTGTGTGTGTGTGTGTTGGTATATGAGTGTGTCTGTTTATATATACATACGTGTGTGCGTGTGTGTGATATTAGTATATATGAGTGTGACACACACACACACACTCAAACACACATACACTTAGAGATTAGTATATATGAGTGTGTATGTGAGTGTCATACTCATATACGTGTGTGTATCACACATATATACACATATACTAATTTCATATATTAACTTATTGTATGTGTGTGTGTGTTTGTGTGTGGTGTGTGTGTTTGCATGTGTGTGTCTATATAAATATATATATGAGTGTGCGTATATAAATATATATATATATATATATATATATATATATATATCTTTATATGTGTGTGTGTATACCTACTCACACACGCACACACTCACT
>JACERR010000087.1:55000-72500 GCA_016760335.1 Gastrodia elata
TATGTGTTTGTGCATGTGTGTGTGTGTGTGACTATATATATATATAAAGACACACACACACAAATACACTCATATATATATAAGGTTGTGAGTATATATATCCAACACATACACACACACTCATATATACTAATCTCTATGTGTGTGTGTGTGTGTTGGGTATACATACTCACAACCGTATGTATACCCACGTATGTGCTACATATATCTGTGTGTGTGTACATATGTATTTTATACATGTATGTATAGCATGTGTGTGTCTATTTAAATATATACACACACACAAAGACACTCATATATACTTATATCCATATGTGTGTGTATGTGTTGGTATACATTATCACAACCATATAAATAAATATAGATACACACACATATATACTAATTTCTATGTGTATGTGTGTTTATGTGATAACATATACATGTATCTATGTGAGAGTATGTATACCCAACAAACAATCACACACACATACTCATATATACTAATTTTTATGTGTGTGTGGGTTGGGTATAAATACTCACACACACACACACACACACGCACGCACACACACACACACACACACACACATAGAGATTCATATATATGGGTGTGGCTGATAAGTATATATACCTAACACATACACACACACACACAGACACTTATATAAACTAATATTTATGTGTGTGTGTGTGTGTGTTGGGTATACATACTCATAAACACACTCATAGAAATAAGTATATATGAGTAGGTATACATACCCATAACCGTATATAAATATATAGGCACACACACGTATAGGCGCACACAGAAAAGCACACACATAGAGATTAGTATATATGAGTATGTGTGTGTGTATGTGTCTATATATATATACACACATATATAGAGATTAATATGCATACACACACACTCATATATACTTGTGACACATCCACACTCTTAAAATATAAATTTGCACATATAGACACTTATATATACTAATCTATATTAGTATATATATACTTATATTCATGTGTGTCTATGTGTATGTGTGTGTATGTGTGCATGTTTGTGTGTGTGTGTGTGTGTGTCACACACACACGCACACACACTCATATATACTATTCTCTATGTATGTGTCTATATGTGTGTGTGATATATATATATACCAACACACACACACTCATATATACTTATCTATATATATTGGGTATACACACTCATATATAGAGAATATATATGTGTGAGAGACACACACAACATATACACACACAACACACACACACACACACAAGCACACACTCATATATACTAATCCTCTATATGTGTGTATTTGTGTGTGTGTGTGTGTGCCTATATATATATATATATGAGTGTGTGTTATCTCTATGTGTGTGTATTAGTGTGTCTATATATTTATATATGGTTATATGTGTGTCAGACACACACACTTATATATGCTTGTGAGTATGTAAACCCAACATACACAAATACATATAAGTATATATATACATATATATATATATATATATATATATATATATATATATAAATGATGTGTGTGCATATGTGTCTTATATATACTAATCTCTATGTGTGTGTTATGTGTGTGTGTGTGTTGAGTATATATACTTTTAACCATATATATGTAATACACACACACGTATGTGTTATATATATGTATATATAAATATATATGCATATATAAATATATATGTATATAGCACATATACACATATATATACACACAAGCACACACACATAAAGATTAGGATGTGTGTCTGTGTGTGTGTGTGTGTGTGCATGTATATGATATATATATATATATATTCATACACATGCACACACACACACACACAACACACACACATATATACCACACATGGAGATAAGTATTTATGAGTGTGAGACACACACACATATATAGTGTTTATGTTTATGTGTGTGTGTGTGTGATGGGTATACATACGCACAACCATATATAAATATATAGACCCACACATGTAATTGTTATATATTCATATACATGCTCTATATATTTATGTATATATGTGCGATATCACATACATGTGTGTGTCTATATACACACACATATATATGTATATATAGATATACAATTATGAGTGTGTATACTCAATACACACAAACGCATGTGTTAGATACACACACACCCATCACACATAGAGATTAGTATATATGAGTGTGTGTGTGTGTGTGTGTATACTATTATGAATACGTATACCCAACACACATATAGGTATAAAGATTAGTATATATGAGTATGTGTGTGTTGTACGCATGTCAATAGACACACACACATACACACAGTATATATGTCTTTGTGTGATAATAGATACATGTATGTGTGTGTGTGTGACACACACGCACATATATGAGTGTGTGTGTCTGTCACACACACATACAAACACACAGCATATGTATATAACATATGAGTATATATACAGATACACACAACCTGCGTGTGTGTGTGTGTACAAACACACACACGCATGTGCGTGTGTGTATATGAGTATATATAGACTCACACGTATGTGTTATATTCAAACAGTGCCTATGTGTGTCCCTATTTGTGTGTCGGGTATACATACTCACAACCGTATATATATATATATATATATATATATATGTTTGTATGTGATATATATACACACATATAATATATATGGACACACACACGCATGTATTATCACACACAAACGTATATACTAATCTCTAGGTGTGTGTGTGTGTGTCTGGGAGTGCCTCAGACACACATACACATAGATATATAAATACAGACACACACACACATATATAATATCAATATATAACATTCTCACAACAGTATATATTTTAATTAGTGTATATATAGACACACACATGCTCATATATATTAATCTATAGGGTGTGTGTTGGGCAAGCATAGAAAGTCTCAACCGTTTATATATATAAACACACACATATGATTATGTGTATATGATTTTATGTGTGTGTGAGTGTATGTGTCTATTATGTGTTATATACATTAGTGTGTGTGTGTATGTGTGACAGTGTATGTGTGAGTGTGTGTGTTTATATATATATATATATTTATATATATATATATATATATATATATACGATTGTATGTACACACACACACACGCACGCGCGCACACACACACACACACACATATATATATATATATATGACTGTGCCCAAAGTGTGTGTGTGTGTGTGTGTCTCTGCTAGTATATACAGTTGTGAGTATGTATACCCAACACATACACACCCACATACATACTCACAACCATATATAAATATACATATATAAATATATATATATATATACATATTCACAAACGTATATATATATATATAGACACACACACATACATAGAGATTAGTATATATGAGTGTGTATATGCACGTATGTGAGTATATATACCTAACACACACACACATACTCATATATACATATTGTGTGTGTGAGTATATATACCCAAACACACACAGAGATTAGTATATATGAGTGTGTATGTGTGTGTGTTTGTGTGTGTTTGTGTGTGTGATACAAATATAGAGATAAGTATATATGAGTGTGTGTGTGTGTATGTGTGTTAATAACACACATGTCGACACACTCATATATATGCACACGTATGTGTTATATACATATATATGAGTGTGTGTGTGTGTGTATACATATATATGAGTGTGTGTGTGTGTGTGTATATACATACTCATATATATATATTTATATCTGCATGCTAGGTATATATATATATTTATATATACACACACACACTCATATAAATTAATATTTGTATATATATGTGTGTGTGATAAATATATTGATTTTCTTACACACGCACACACACTCATATATACAACTCATATAAAATCACACATATAGTGTGCGTGCTTGGGTGTGTGTGTGTATATGCTTGTGTGTGTGTGTGTGTACGTCATGTATCACACAAACAAACTCATATATACTCATCACCATGGAGATAAGTATATATAGACACACAGATATATATTAGTTTATATGAGTGTGTGTGTGTGTGTGTAATATACTCAGCACATACACACACACACACGCAGACATACTCATATACAGATATATGTGACACACACATAAAGATAAATATGTGTGTGTGTGTGTTAGGTATACATACACACACATATTATTACATATGAATGTGTGAGTGTGTGTGTGCATGTTGTGTTGGGAATATGAGTATGTGTGTCAATATATATGTATGGTTGTGAGTATACACACTCACATAAATAAGTGTGTATGTGTGTCTATATAAATATAATGTTGTGAGTATGTATATTTATATTTATATTTTGTAATAATGTATATACACAACACACAGACACATATACACACACAACTGTATATATATATACAAATAATAATTTATATGAGTGTGTGTGTGTGTGTATATATATATATATATATATACACACACACACACTCATATAAATTAATATTTGTATGTATATGTGTGTGTGATAAATATATTGATTTTCTTACACACGCACACACACTCATATATACAACTCATATAAAATCACACATTTAGTGTTCGTGCATGGGTGTGTGTGTGTGTGTGTGTGTTCGTCATATTTAAATATATGTCCTACAAACACACTCATATATACTCATCTCCATGGAGATAAGTATATATAGACACACAGATATATATTAGTATATACTCAGCACATACACACACACACGCGGACATACTCATATATAGATATATGTGACACACACACATAAAGATAAATATGTGTGTGTGTGTGTGTTAGGTATACATACACACACATATTATTACATATGAATGTGTGTATGTGTGTGTGCATGTTGTGTTGGGAATATGAGTGTGTGTGTCAATATATATGTATGGTTGTGAGTATACACACTCACATAAATAAGTGTGTATGTGTGTCTATATAAATATAATGTTGTGAGTATGTATATTTATATTTTGCAATAATGTATAAACACAACACACGCACACATATACACACACAACTGTATATATATATATATATATATATATATATATATATATATATATATATATATATATATATATATATGTATATATATATATATATATACATATATATATACATATATATATATATGCTAATCTCTATGTGTGCGTATCTGTATGTTTTGTATTGGGTATACATACTTATTTTGATACACAATATATTTTATAAATATATATATATATATATTTTATACTTATCTCTATGTGTGTGTGTTTGTCTCTACATACTCACAACAAACACACACACATGTGTGTGTGTGTGTTTGTTATGAGTATGTAGACACACGCACACACCCATGCGTGATTTTATGAGTGTGTGTGTGCGCATGTGTGTGTTGGGTATACATACCTGTGATGTGGTGTGCATCACACATAGAGATTTGTGTATATAAATGTGTGTGTGTTGGCTATGTGTGTATGAGTGCGTGTTTGTATGCATATATGTATGCACACATATATATATATGTGTGTGTGTGTGTGTATATATATATATATATATATATATATATATATATATGTATGTATATATATAAATACGCATACACACACTCATATGTATTAATATCTATATGTGTGTTATATGTATGTGTGTGTATGTGTGTGTGTATATATCCAACAAATATCTGTATGTGTGTTCGGCATACATACTCAGAAATACAGTTAGATATATATTAGAGTATATGAGTGTGAGTGTGACCAATATACACACATACATACACACACACATATATACATTTGTATGTCTTTGTTTGTGTGTTGACATATAGAAGTTGAATATACACATACACATGCATGTATTTATATATTAATCTCTATATGTATATGGTTTATATATATATCTGTATGTGTTTGTATGTGTGTGTGTGTTGTGTGTATGTATACCCAACACACAATGCACACACCTTTGTGTGTGTGTGTGAACACACACACACACATAGAGATTAGTATATATAAGTGTGTGTGAGTGTTTGTGTCTATAAAGATTTGTGTGTGTGCGTGTGTGTGTGTAGTGTGTGTTTACTCACACACACACACATGGGTATGTATACCCATGTCTGTGTGTATATATATATATATATACTTATCACTGTGTGTGTTTGTTTGTAACATAGATACACACACTCAACACACACACACGCGCGCGCAAACACGACCTAATAAGCACGCACACACACACACACATGTATACACATATATATGAGCATATATACCCAAAACCAACTCACATACATAGATATATATACATATGTGTGTGTAACACACTGTATATATGTGTATGTGTGTGTCTGTGTGTGAGTATACTCATATATGGATGTGACACATAGAGATAAGTATATATATGAGTGTAAGTGTGTGTGTCTACAAATATACAATTGTTGGGCATACGTACTCACAAACACACTTGGATATATATATTGATATATATGAGTGTGTGTGTGCCCAACACACACACACATACACACTTATATATATATATATATATACACATACAAACAAAGTCATACAGATGTTTGTGTATGTTTGTGTTTGTGTTGACATATATATCTTGAGTATACATACACACCATATATATTTATATGCTAATCTATATGAGTGTGTGTCTCTATATTTTTATCTCAATGTGTATGTGTGTGTGTGTGTGTTGTGTGTATGTATACCCAACATACACTATGTACACACTTATGTGTATGTGTGTGTGTGTCTACCCAACAAACACACACACACACATATAGAGATTAGTATATATGAGTGTCTGTGAGTATTTGTGTGTCTATAGATATTTGTGTGTGTGTGTGTGTGTGTGTGTTTGTTTACTTACACACACACATATGAGTATGTATACCCATGTCTGTGTCTATATATATATATATATATATATATATACTTATCTTTAAATATATTTATTTGTGATTTAGACACACACTCAACACACACACACACACACACACACAAACATAACCCAACACACACACACACACACTCACACATGTAAATAGCACATATATATGAGTTTGTATTTCCAGCACACACATACTCACACATAAATATATATACATGTGTGTGTCCGTAACACACTCTATATCTATGTATGTGTGTGTGTGTCTGTGAGTATACCCATATATGGATGTGACACATGGAGATAAGCATATATGAGTGTGAGGGTGTGTGTGTGTATGTATATGTCTACATATATACAATTGTTGGGCTTACATACTCACAAACATACTTAGATATATATATTAGTATATATGAGTATGTGTGTGCCCAACACACACACACATGCATACACACACTCACACACACACTCATATAGATTTTTATGTGTGTTGACATATATATGTTGAGTATACACACACACACACGTGCACACACAAACAACCGTAAGTATACATATAGACACACATAATCATCTGTGTGTGTGTGTGTCTATATGTGTGTGGAGAGACCCATATTTGTGAATATGTATATCCAACACACACACACTCATACATACTAATCTGTATGTGTGCGTGTATATATAAGTGTGTGTGTGTGTTGAGTATACATGCTGTGTGTATGTATGTGTTATATACTAATCTATACGTGTGTTAGTTATATATGTAACAAACACACAACTATATATATACATGCCTATGTATATACACAAACACACACACACACACACACACTTATATATACTAACCTATATGTGTGTAATAGTCACATATATATCTGTGTGTGTGTGTTACATACTCTGTGATACACACACACGCACACACATATGCAGAAAAGTATCTATGAGTGCGTGTGTGTTGGAGATAAGTATATATGATATTGACACACACACACACACACAAATAGACACACACACACACACATGCACTTATATACTTATCTCTAAATGTGTGTGTGTGTTACACACATGTATATATATGCCCACAAACACACACTCATATATAAATTTGTGTGTGTGTGTGTGTGTGTGTGTGTGTGTATATATATATATATATATATATTTATATACATGTGTGTGTGTACACACACACCCACACAAACACTACGCACACACACACACACACACACACACCCACACAAACGCTACCCACACACACACACACACACACACACACACACACATAAAGGAATAGCCCCAACATAACACACATACAACCATATATAAAGTACATACTTATCTATATATTATATACACATGTATATAAATATATATATATATCTATGTATGTGTGTATCTCTATGTATGTGTGTTTATATGTGCCTATATATATGTGTGTGTATTGGGTACATATATACTAATCTGTATTTATGTTGGGTATACATACTATATATACTAACACACACACACACTCATATATCTCTATGTGTATACATATATATCTATGTGAGTGTGTATGTTTGTGTGATAGTATGTATGAGTGTGTGTGTGTGTGTGTGGGTACACACACACACACTATGGATATGTGATTTATATATAAACACAAACACACACATGGAAATAAGTATAATTATATGTATGTGAGTGAGTGTGTGTGTGTGTTATAACCTAACACAAACACACACACACACACACATATATATATAAGAAGTGTATACAAAATACACACACACATATGCACACACACACTCTCTCTCTATGGGTATGTAGACACACATATGTATATGTTATCACACACATATAAGATAAATATATAGAGCATATTTATGAATATATAACACATATGTGTGTGTGTGTGTCTATATATTTACATACGATTGTGAGTATGTATACCTGACACACACACACACATATGTACACACACTTATGATTGTGAGTATCTATACCCAACACACAAATGTGTGTGTGTGTGTGTTGGGTATTCATACTCACAACTATATATAAATATATAGACACACACATGTATGTGTTATATAATCATATACATGCTATTTAGATTTATCTCTGTGTGTGTGATAACACATACGTGTGTGTGTCTACATACATATATATCTATATATGTGTATATATAAATATACGATTGTGAGTGCGTATACCCAAACATACAAACACATGTGTTTACACACACACACACACACCACACATAGAGAATACTATATATGAGTGTGTGTGTGAGTATGTGTGTGTGTGTATATATATATATATATATATACTGTTATGAGTATGTATATCTAACAAAAATACACACACATATAGAGATTAGTGTATATGAGTGTGTGTATGTTATATGCATATATTTAGAGATACATGCACACACACATGGAGAAAAGTATATATGTGTGTGTGATAACACATACGTGTGTGTGTATGTGTGTGTGTGACACACAAACACACAACATAAGTATATAACATATGAGTATATGTACATATACACACAACATGTTTGTGTGTGTATACGAGTTTATATAGACACACTCACACGTATTTGTTATATACAAACAATGTCTGTGTGTGTCTTTATGTGTTAGTTGGGTATACTTACTCATAATCATATATATATATATATCTGTATGTGTGTGATATATATACTCATATACATAGATACACATAGTATATATAGATACACAAATGCATCTATGTTTTCACACACACTCATGTATTCTAATCTCCATTTGTGTATGTGTGTGTGTGTCTAGGTGTGCCTCATACATAATATAAAATTGTAGATACACGCACGTATGTGATTTGAATATGTAATATACTTACAATTATATATGCTTTAATTAGTGTATATGTGTTTGTGTGTGTGTACACACATACACACACAGATACACGCACACAAGAAGATAATATATATGAGTGTGTGTGTGTGTGTGACCGTATATGTATTTGCACACACACACACATGAAGATAAGTATATATGAGTGTGTGTGTATAGATAGACACACGCACATATACACACACAAAAACACACACACAGAGAGATGGATACACACTCATATGTATATATACTCACACACACTCAACACATAAAAATTAGTATATATGTGTGAGTATATATACCCAACACACACACACATACACACTAATATATATATTAATCTCCAATATGCACACACACTTATATATGAGTGTGTGTATGTGTGTGTCACATAATACACACAAAAACATACACACACATAGAGATAAGTATATATGATGGTGTGTGTGTGTGTGATTATATATGTGCTTACACACACACATATATGGAGATAAGTATATATGAGTGTGTGTGTGTGTGTGTGTCTATATATATATATATATATATATACAAACAAACAAACAAATAAATCGACACACATAGAGATAGATATATACTCGTATGTATATATACTCACACACACTCAACACATAGAGATTAGTATATATGTGTGAGTATATATAACCAACACACATACACACACTTATATGTACTAATCTCCAACCTGTACGCACACACATATATATGAGTGTGTGTGTGTGTGCGTGTGTCAGACACGCACACACATAGAGATTAGTAAATATGAGGAAGTATATGTGTGTTCATATATATATATATATATATATATATATATATATACTATTTTGAGTATTTGTATAGGGACACACACATAAATATTAGTATATATATAAATTAGTATATATGAGTGTGTGTGTGTGTGTTGGGTGCGTTTGCATGTGTGTTTGTGTGTATGTGCATGTCTATGTGTGCGTTAGGTGTGTGTGTGTATATACTAATCTCTATGTGTGTTGGGTGTGCATGTATTTGTGTATCTTGGGTATACATACTCTCATATATGTGGTATATGTGTGTGTGTGTGTTTGTGTGTGTGTGTGTGCACATACAAGCATATAGACAAATACACTCATGTGTGTATGTGTGTTGGGTACACACATGTGTATATATATATGTGTGTGTGTGTGTGTGTGTGTGTGTATGTGTGTGTGTGTGAGTGTGTTGGGTATATATACTCACTTACACTAACACACATATGTGTTATCACACATATACAGATATGTACACATGTGTGTGTACTCAACACACACACCACATGAGTGTGTGTGTCTGTATGCAGGTATGTGAGAGAGAGACACACACACACATATGAGTGTCTGTGTATATGTGTGTGTGTGTCTATATGAGTGTGTGTGTACATGTATATACCCAAAAACACACACATGCGTGTATATATATACACACACACACACACACACTCATATATAATATATGAGTGTGTATGTGTGTATATGTATACCCAACATACACACACTCAAACACACTTATATATGCTAATCTCTATACCTAATACATATAATATAGAGAGTATGTATATATAATCAAAATGAGTATGTATAGGCACCTTACACATATATATTACCACACACACAGATATATTGGTATATAAATATATAGATTCACTCACGTATATGTTATATATGTGAATGCATTATCACACACACATAGATATATATAAAGACATATGTGTTGGGTAACACATATGTCTATATACACACACCAGATAAGTATACTAAACTCACACACACACACACACATGGAGATGTGTGTGTCTATATACGGTTGTGATAGACACACACAAACTCATACGCACACACATAAATAGAGAACACATATACACATATAAAAATGTGTTGGGTATACATACTCACACACTCATATATACAAATCTCTATATTTTATGTGTGCGTGTGTGTCTGTGTTGGGTAGTTTGTGTGTGTGTGTGCATACCCAATACATAACACATCCACACACACACACATGCACACTCATCTATAAAAATCTCTGTGTACCCAACACACAGACATATAAGTATATATGAGTATGTATGTGTTGGGGATACACAAACACACAAACTACCCAACATAGATATATATACACACATACAAAATATAGAGATTCATATATATGAGTATGTGAGTATGTATATCTAGCACATTTTTATGCATGTGTATGTGTTATCTCTATTTATGTGTGTGGGTGAGTTAGTGTGTGTGCTGTATGTGTGTGTCTATGAGTGTGTGTATGTGTGTGTGTGTGTTTGTGTGTTTGGAATACACAATGAGATTAGTATATAGACACACACTTATAACATAAGTTAGGCATACATACTCACAACACACACACGCACACACACACACATATATGAGTGTGTGTGTTTGTGTGATGCTTACAATCAGGTGTGTGTGTGTGTGTGTTTTACATGTGTGCGTGAGTGTGTGGTGTGTGTGTGTGCGATTGTGTGGGTATATGTAGGGTTGTCACACAAACAAACACAAACACAAACACATAGAAATACACACACACACATGATGAGCGTGTGTGTATATATATACTAATATCTATATATATATATATATATATATATATATATATATATATATATATATATATATTATCATACACACACATGTATGTATTTCTATGTGTGTGCGTGTGTCTATATATATACTAATCCCAAGTGCACACACACACACACACACACACACACTCACACTCATATATACTTATCTCTAAATGTGTGTGATACGTATACACATACACACACAAACACACACCATATATCTGTATATAGACATACACACACACAAACACACACACACACACACTCATATATCTATATGTATTCCAATTTGTGTGTGTGTGTATGTGTCTGTATGTGTATACTCACACATATAAATGCACACACTCATACATTTTATATGAGTGTGAGTATATATACCCAACACAAATATATATAATCTATATATGTGTGTGTGTGTCTGAGTGTGTGTGTGTCTGTGTGTGTGTGTGTCATAATGTAAGTGTTATATTAACACACACACACACTCACACACACGATTGTGTCTATATTACACATATGTTGTGAGTATATATACACTTCTATATGTGTGTGTGTGTATACCCAACACCCACACACACATATCGAGGCACATACACACATATAGAGATTAGTTGTATACTTGGGTTTTTATACTCACAACCATATATATATATATACACATACATACTCATAAATGTATGATTTTATATGTATATATGAGTGTGAGTATGTGCACACAGAAATACACACATGTGTGTGTTGGGTATATATACTAATCTCTATGTGTGTGTGTTATGAGTATGTATAGCCAACACACACACACACACACACACAATGTGTTGGATATATATACTCACACATACACGCACACTCATATATATGTGTGTTATATGTATATATATATATATATATATATCTATATGTGTATATATATTTTTTATATGTATGTAAGCCCAACACACATGCACACAATGTGTGTGTTTGTGCATGTGTGATTGTGTGTCTGTGTGTCTATATATTTATATACTATTATGAGTATGTAACCAACACATATTTGTGTGTGCTATATTTGTGTAAAGAAAGTCACACAAACACACAAACTCATATATACTAATCTCTATGTGTTTGTGTTTGTGTTTGTGTTTGTATATGTCTATATATATATATATATATATATATATATATATATATATATGTATTCTCCCACACACACTCATTTACATACACTCATATAGATAATCTCTATGTGTGTGTGTGTGTGGGTGTGTGTTTGTGTATGTGTGTGTCACAGACACATACATATAGATTATCTATATGAGTGTGTGTATATGAGTGTGTGTGTGTGTATTATGTGTGTGTGTGTGTGCCTATGTGTGTTACTATGGGTATACATACTCATATTTGGTGTTTGTTTGTGTGTGTGTGTTGTATATATATACGTATCTCTATGTCATGTGTGTGTGTGTAATTGGTATACATGTCACACACATGGAGACACACACATATGTGTTATATATATATATATGTGTGTGTGTGTGTATGTGTATGACACTAAGAGATTAGTATATATGAGTGTTTGTGTGTGTGTGTATCTGTGTATGTGTTGGGTATACATACTTACAATACATAGAGATACTAGTATATATAAGTGTGTATGTGTATACATACCGCACTCACACACACACATATATCAGACACGCATATACATACATACATATATATATATATATATATCTGTGTGTGTGTGTGTGTGTGTGTGTGTCTGCGCATGTGTGTGTGTCCGTATTTGTGTATCTATATATATTTACTAATCTATCAAACACACACACACACTTATATATAATAATCTCCAAGTGTGTGTGTGTTTGTTTGTCTCTCTTTCTTTCTCTCTCTATATATATATATATATTTATATCAAAATATGAGGCTGTAAGTGTGTATACCCAATACACACAGACTCATATATACTTTTCTTTGTGTGTGTGTGTGTCAGTGGTGTGTATATGTATATATGCCTATATCAATATATTGACACACACACAAGCTATATACATGTTTACACACATGTGTATGTGTGTGTGTGTGGGTTAAGTATACATACTCACACTCACGTATATGTTACATACACGCATACACACACATAAATATCAGTATATATGAGTGTGTATGTGTGTGTGTGTGTGTGTGTGTTTGCGTGTGTGATATAGGCACAAACAGACAAAGAGATAAGTATACATGTTTACCTCACACACACATCTGTTACACACACTCACACACACACACACTCGTATATACTTATTTCTATGTGTGTGACACACATGTATGTGTGTGTTATATACATGAATACTTTTTTCTATGTCTATGTGTGCCTATATCACACACACACACTCATATATACTTATCTGTATGTGTGTGCGTGTGATCCAGATATATATGCCTACACTCATATACCTAATACAAAACACACACACTCATATATACAAACACATACACACATATACACAAACACATACACATATAGATTAGTATATATGAGTACGCGTAACTGTATCTTAATATGTGTGTGTGTGTGACAAACACACACACATAGAGATAAGTATAAGTGTGTATGCCTATAAGCACGCACACATGTGTGAGTATATATCGTGTGTGTATTCTCATCACACACACATACATAAACAAACATGCATGCAAACACACACACACTCATATATACCCAACACACACACACACACACACATAGAAGTAAGTATATATGAGTGTTAGAGATTAGTATATATGTATCTATATATATTTATACATACTGACAACAGTATATAAATATATATAGATACATATATACTAATCTCTAATACTCAATCATATATACTTATTTCTATGTGTATGCGCGTGTGTTTGTGTGTGTGTGGGTGTGTGTATGTATATATATACACATAGAGATAAATGTAATTTTAGATATATTGGGTTATGTGTGTGTGTATGTATATACATTAGTAGATACGCACACATATATAGAGATAAATATAAGTATACCCAAAACACACACACACACACACTCATATATACTTATCTCCATGTGAGTGGGTGTGTGTGTATAGATCATATATAAATATATACCAATATTTGTGTGTGTGTGTGAGTATTGTGTCATACACATACACACAACACACATATATGAGTGTGTGCACATACACACACACACACATGTGTCTATGCATATGGCACACACACACTCATATATATGGTTGTGATAACGCACACACACAGTATTTATATAAATATATAAATATACACACACACAGATACAACGATATATAGATATATATATATATATATATATATATATATATACGCACACACACAAATACACAGACATAGAGATTAATAAGACACGCACACTCATATATACTCTTGGAGTGAGTATGTGTGTGTGTGTGTTAGTATGTATACCCAATACACACACACACACAACATTTATGAGTATGCAGACACTTATATAAATCACACATAACATATACATACATATATATATATATATGTATATATAGATACATAGTCAGACGGTCTATACACACACACACACAAGTATGTATACCCAATACACACACATGTGTGTGTATGTGTTAGGTATATATACTCACAACCATATATATATATATATATATATATATATATTATTAGATAGACATTCATGTATACTTATATATGAGTGTGTGTATGTGTGTATACATACTCATATATATATATATATATATATATATTTGTATATTTGTGTGCTAGATATATATATATATATATATATATGTATATATACACACACACTCATGTGTATATATATATATATATGTGTGTGTGTGTGTGTGTGTGTGTGTATGTGTGTGTGTGTGAGTGTGTTGGGTATATATACTCACTCACACACACACACATATGTGTTATCACACATATACAGATATGTACACATGTGTGTGTACTCAACACACACACCACATGAGTGTGTGTGTCTGTATGCAGGTATGTGAGAGAGAGACACACACACACATATGAGTGTGTGTGTGTGCATGTGTGTGTGTGTGTCTATATGAGTGTGTGTGTGTACATGTATATTCCCAAAAACACACCCATGCGTGTATATATATATACACACACACACACACACTCATATATAATATATGAGTGTGTCTGTGTGTATATGTATACCCAACATACACACACACACAAACACACTTATATATGTTAATCTCTATACCTAATACATATAATATATAGAGTACGTATATATAATCAAAATGAGTATGTATAGGCACCTTACACATATATATTACCACACACACAGATATATTGGTATATAAATATATAGATACACTCACGTATATACATATATATATATATATATATATATATATATATATATATACGGTTGTGATAGACACACACAAACTCACACGCACACACATAAATAGAGAACACATATACACATATAAAAATGTGTTGGGTATACATACTCACACACTCATATATACTAATCTCTATATTGTGTGTGTGCGTGTGTGTGTCTGTGTTGGGTAGTTTGTGTGTGTATGTGCATACCCAATACATAACACATCCACACACACACATGCACACTCATCTATAAAAATCTCTGTGTACCCAACACACATACATATAAGTATATATGAGTATGTGTGTGTTGGGGATACACAAACACACAAACTACCAAACATAGATATATACACACACACAAAATATAGAGATTCATATATATGAGTATGTGAGTATGTATATCTAGCACATTTTTATGTATGTGTATGTGTTATCTCTATTTATGTGTGTGGGTGAGTTAGTGTGTGTGCTGTATGTGTGTGTCTATGAGTGTGTGTATGTGTGTGTGTGTGTTTGTGTGTTTGGAATACACAATGAGATTAGTATATACACACACACTTATAACATAAGTTAGGCATACATACTCACAACACACACACGCACACACACACACACATATGTGTGTGTGTGTGTGTGTGTGTGTGTGTTTGTGTGATGCTTACAATCAGGTGTGTGTGTGTGTGTTTTACGTGTGTGCGTGAGTGTGTGGTGTGTGTGTGTGTGATTGTGTGGGTATATATAGGGTTGTCACACACACAAACACAAACAGATAGAAATACACACACACACACATGATGAGTGTGTGTGTGTATATA
>JACERR010000087.1:77500-80000 GCA_016760335.1 Gastrodia elata
TTGGTATACTTACTCACACATATATACTAATCTCTACGATTGTGAGTATGTATACCCAACACACACATACACACACATACATACAGAGATTAGTATATATGAGTGTGAGAGAATGTGTGGATGTGTATACATAGTCGCAACCACACAAATATTGGTTGCGACTATGTATACATACACAGTGTGTGCGTGTGTGTGTCTATTTATTTATATATGGTTATGACTGAGTATGTGTGTGTGTGTTTGTGTGTATATATATATATATACACACACACATATAAACTTATCTTCATGTATGTGCGTGTGTGTGTGTCTGTATGTCTGTGTGTACTTATATATATATATATATACTGATAATGTATATAAATATATAGACACATACACACACAAACTCATATATACTAATCTACTTATCTCTATGTGTGTGTGTATCTATATACATATACTTATCTCTATGTTGTTTGTGTGAGTGTTTATGTCTGTGTGGTATTACACACACACACACACACATACTCACAACACACTTAGATATTCATGTATACTAATATTTATGTGTGCATGAGTGTGTCTATATATATATATACTACTGTATAGATAATATAGAAATCTCTGTGTGTGTGTTTATTTGGGTATATATGTGAGTATGTATATATATATATATAATGTTTATATATATATATATATATATGAGTGTGTGTGTGTATGTGTGTATTGGGTATACATACTCTATGTGTGTGTATTGGGTATATATACTCACACCATTATGAGTGTATACCCAACACACACACACATATGTGTTATATATATGTATATGAGTGTGTGTGTGTGTGTGTGAGTGTTATTTCTATGTGTATGTGTGTGTGTGTGTGTAGAGATTAGTATATATGAATGTGTGTATGTGTGTGTGTATGTATATCTACATAGAGATAAGTATAACAGTATATGTGTGAGTGTTGGGTAAGCACACACTTATAGAGATGTCCATATATGATTATGTACACACACATACATACTCACAAACATGCAAATACAAACACATACAAATACACACATACGCTCATATATATATTAGAGATTAGTATAAGTATATATGTGTGTATGTCTATCTATACATGCATATAGATATTAGTATATATACTAATCTCTATGTATGTGTATTTGTGTGTGCATGCATGTTGGGTATACACACTAACACTTATATATGAGTGTGTGTGTGTGTGTATCTATGTTGGATTCACACACAAATACATATAAATATATAGCCATGTGTGTCGGGTATACATACGCATAACACTTGTATGAGTGTGTGTGTGTGTGTTTGTGTGCGACTATGTATAAACATCCATATATATATATATATATACTAATATTCTATCTATATGAGTGTGTGTGTGTGTGTGTATTTGTTATACATATGCACAACAAACATACACACACACACATTTATTATATATATATATATATAAATATATATATATATATATATATATAATAAATAAATATATATATATATATATAGTTATTTCTATGTGTGGGTGTTTGTATATATACATATATATATATAATACATATGTGTGTATGTCTGTATAATTGTATATGGTTGTAAGTATGTATATCCAACACACACACACACACTTACACAGAGATATATATATATATATATATATATATATATATATACATTCATATATAAATATATATATATATAGACACACACACACATACATAAATACACATATAGAGATAAGTATATATTATATACATGTATATATACATATAGACACACACCCGCACACACCCATATATATATATATATATATATATATATATATATACGGTTATGAGTATATATACCCAACACATAGAGATTATACACACACAAATATACACATGGAGATATGTATATATGAGGGTGTATGTGTCTATATATATATATATATAAATATATAGACACACACACACAAACACATATATAGAGATTAGTATATATGATTGTGTGTCTATATATTTATACATAGTTGTGTGTTTAGGTGTGCGTATACATACTCACACACTCATATATACTAATCTATATGTGTGTGTATTTGTGTGTGTGTATCTATATATTTGTATATATATAGACGCATACCCAACACACATACACAGACACATATATACTTATCGCCATGTGTGTGTATTTGTTTGTGTATGCATGGGTGTATTAGGTATACAAACTCACAACCGCATATAACACATATGCGTGTTTGTGTGTGTGTATGTTGGGTATACAGACACATATATATAAATATATATGTATGTATATTAATATGTAGACACACACATAGATATTATATACTTATCTCTATTTATGTGTATTTGTGTGTATCTGTGTGTGTATGTTTATATAAATACTCATATATACTAACCTCCATATATGTATATATTTGTTGAGTATACATACTCACAATCATATACACACACACACATAGAGAGATTAGTATATATGAGTGTGTGTTGGGTATAG
>JACERR010000087.1:85000-97500 GCA_016760335.1 Gastrodia elata
TGTAAAGGTAGTCACACAAATACACACACTCATATATACTAATCTCTTTGTGTCTGTGTTTGTGTTTGTGTGTGTATATGTCTATATATATATATATATATATATATGTATAATGTATGTATACTCACACATACACACACTCATATACATACACTCATATAAATAATCTCTAGGTGTGTGTGTGTGTGTCACACACACAAACATAAAGATTATCTATATGAGTGTGTGTATATGAGTGTGTGTGTGTTGTGTATATGTGTGTGTGTGTGTGCCTATGTGTGTTAGTATAGGTATACATACTCATACTTTGTGTTTGTGTGTGTTTGTGTGTATGTGTGTCTGTATATATATGTATCTCTATATCATGTGTGTGAGTGTGTGTGTAATTGGTAAAAATATCACACATACGTGTTATATATATATATGTGTGTGTGTGTGTTGGTATACATACTCCCAACATACAGAGATATTAGTATATATGAGTGTCTATGTGTATACATATCGCACCCACACACACTCATATCACACACACAGATATATGTATATATATATATATATATATATATTTATATATCTGTGTGTGTGTGTGTGTGTGCGTGTGCGTGTGTCTGTATGTGTGTGTCTATACATATTTATATATACTGATCTATCAAACACACACACACACACACACTCATGTCAATATATAAGTAGTATGTGTGTTTGTGTGTGTATCTATGTGTATGAGTATACATACTCACAACCATATAACACACACACACGCACACTTATTTGTATGTGTGTGTGTATCTATATAATTATTTATGATTATGAGTATGTATACCAAACACACACTCACGCACACATGCTTTTTTATATTTGTTTGTGTGTGTGTATGTATGTATCTATATATATGAATATGTCTATATATATATATGAGTATGTGTATTTGTGTGTGTCTAAATATATATACGGCTGTGTGTGTGTGTGTTGGGTATGCATACTCACACACATACAAACGCACACACACACACACACACACACACACATATGAGTATATAATACACACACTCATATATACATACTCACAAACTTATATAAATATATACATGAGTGTGTGTGTGCATGTATCTGTGTTACATAAAGATTAGTATATATGAGGGTGTGTTTGTACGCATGTGTGTGTGTGTGCGTGTGTTGGGTATACATACAACCACACACACACACTCATGTATACCCTCTCTCTATATGTGTTTGTGTATAGACACACACCCTCACACACTTATATATACTTATCTCTATGTGTGTGTGTATCTGTGTATGCACATACACACACTCATATATACAAATATACACATACATAGAGATAAATATATATGAGTGTGTGTTTATGTGTGCTGGGTATACATACATATATATGAGTGTGTATGTGTCTGTATATATATATATATATGGTTGTGAATATGTATACATGACACACACACATATGTGTGATAGTTTATATATATCTGTATATTTGTGTGTTAGGTATACATACTCATATCTATATATATGTGTGTGTGTGTGTTGGGTATACATACTTACAACGATATATCTATATACACGTACACACTTATATGTACATATGTATATCCAACACACCCACACACACACACATATATTCTTATCTCTATATCGTGAGTGTGTGTGTCTATTGTATATATATTTGTGTGTATACACTCACAACCATGTGAGTGTGTGTAGAGATGTGTAAGTGTTGGTGTGTGTGTGTGTGTGTGTTTCTGTAATAAACACACACACACACATACACACACACAAACACACACTCAAATTTATTTATCTATGTTTCTTTGAGTGTGTGTGTATGTGTGAGTGTGTGTGTGTGTGTTTATTATAGATACATATACACACACATATATATACTAATTTTTATGTGTATATATATATGTGTGTGTGTGTGTATGATAACACATATGTGTGTCTATATATATTCATATATATATATATATATATACATACACACACACACTCATATATATTAATCTCTATATGTGTGTGCCATATATAAACCTATAGACACACTTATATATATTACACTCTTACTTATCTATATGTGTATATACACATAGAGATTAGTATATATATATACTCACAATTGTATAACTAACACACACATACACATGCACACATAACACATACACACACACACGTGTATATATATATATATATATATATATATATATATATATACGGTTGTGTGTGCGTGTGTGTGTGTGTGTAAATATGGTTGCACGTTTTTATTGGGTATACATACTCAAAACCATAATATGCACACACACACACAATCGTACACATACACACACACACACAACCGTATATGAGTGTGTGAGTATGCATACCTAACACACACACACACACATGTGTGTGTCTACATGTATAACATATGTGTGTGTGTCTCTATATATATATTTGTGTGTGTGTGACAACATATACGTAAGTGTGAGTATGTATACCTAACCCACACACACATATACACACGTGTGTATACATGTATATAGCTTGTGTGTGTGTCAATATATTGACATAGACATATATACATACACACACCACTGACACACAAACACATAGAGAAAAGTATATATGAGGCTGTGCGTGTATTGGGTATACATACTCACAATCACATATATCTAATATATATATATATATATATATATTTGTATAAGTGTGTGAGATATGAGATTAGTATATATAGACATATATTTATGTGTGTACAAACACACACACATACAGATATTTATATATGATAACACACACACATAGAGATTAGTGAATATGAGTGTGTGTGTGATGTGTGTGTTAGGTATACAGTGTGTGGATATGTATACCTAAAACACAAATACACGCACACCACACACACACACACTCATATATACTAATCTCTATATGTGTGTGTTTGTGTGTATGTGTATATGAATTTATATGATCACACAGTATATGCACGTACACCCACATACACACTCACATATTTGTGTGGTTGGGTTGTGTATGTATACCGAATACACACACACACACTCATACATATATATATATAACATACACACGCATACTCATATATACTAATCTCTATGTATGTGTTTGATAATGTGTGTGTGTCTATATACTGATATACATATATATATATACATATATATATATATATATACAAACACACATACACATACATACACACATACAGATATATATATATATATATATATATATATAAACAAAAAAATGCACACAGATATGGAGAAAAGTATATATAAAAGTGAGCATATGTATGCATGTATATAGAGATACACACACATATGAGTGTGTGTGTGTGTGTGTATTGTGAGTATGTATATCCAAAACACATACACACACAAACACACACATTGAGATTAGTATATTTATATAGACACACACACGCACACAAAATATATTGACACACACACGTATGTGTTATCACACACACACACACATAGAGAATAGTATATAACTATATGGCATGCACACACACAAACACAAACACATAGAGATTAATATATATGAGTGTGTTTATGTGTATTTGTGTGTTGTGTATACATACTCATAATCATAAGTCTGTATGCATATATGTAGACACACACAAACTTATACTTATTTCTATGTATAGCAATAAACATGCACACACACATGTATAAATCTATTTATTTATATACGTGTGTGTGTGTGTGTGTATCCATATATATATATATATATATATGAGTATGTGTTATATGTGTGTGTGTGTGTAGTTGCGATAAATGCACACACATAGAAATTAGTATATATGAGTATTCATATACATACATACACACACACACATATACACACACTCATATATATATTTATCTCTATATCCATAAACTATTGTGTGTGTGTGGTTGTCTATATATATACGGTTATGAGTATGTATACCCAACACACATCATATAAATATCCATATATAGACACACACACACACATATACAAATCTCTATATGTGTATGTTTGTGTTATGAGTATGTATACCTAACACCCACACACTCATATATACTAATCATTATGTGTGTGTATGTATGTATTTGTATGTGTGTGTTTATGTTAGGTATACATACTTACAACCATATATAAATATATAGACACATATATGTATGTGCTATCTTACACGCACAAATATATATATATATATATATATATATATATATATATATATATATTTATATATATATATGAATGTGTATACATAGATACACACACCCACATACATACACACAGACACACACACACACATAGAGATTAGTATACATGAGTGCGTGTGTGTGTGGTTGCGCATATGTATACACATCCATATATATATATATATACATTTATGTGTGTGTGATAACACATATGTGTGTGTGTATATGAATTTATATACAGTTATGAGTATGTCTACCCAACATACACACATACGCACACAAACACACACATAGAGATAAGTAAATATGAGTGTGTGTATTTTGGGTATACATACTCATAACTATATAAAAATATATAGACATACAGACGTATGTGTTCACACACACACACACGCACACACACACACACACATATATATATATGGATGTGTGTACATAGTTGCAACCACATACACACACTCCTTTATACTAAATTCTATGTTTGTGTATTTATATGTGTGTGTGTGTGTATGTGTGTGTGTGTTGGTATACATACTCATAAGTGTATATAAATATATAGACACAAACTCATTATACTAATCCTTATGTATGTATATTTGTATGTATGTGTGAGTGTATGTGTGTGTGTGCGTGTGCTGGATATACATACTCATAATAGTATATAAATATATAGACACACACATGTAAATATATGAGTGTTTGCATCTCTATGTCTGTGTATCTATATATTTATATATGGTTATGAGTATGTATGCCCAGTACACACACACACACACACACACAAACTCATATATACTAATCTCTATATGACTGTGTGTATACACCCAATATATAAACACACAAACACACAATCATATATACTAATCTCTATGTGTGTGTGTTTATGGGTGTTTGTGTGTGTGTATGTGTGTGTGTGTGTCTATGTGTGCCTATATACAAATACACACATATAGAGATAAGTATATATACATCCATACTCACTCACACATATGGAGATTAGTATATATATGTGTGTGTGTGTGTGTTGGGTATACATACTCACAACCGTATATATGAGTGCAGGTGTACACATACACACACATATAAAAATATTTGTATACATACTCACAACTGTATATAAATATATATAGACACACACACACACACATATACCTAATGTTTGTGTTTGCTGGGTATATATACTCATAATCATATATAAATATATAAACACATACACATATGTGTTATCAAACACAGATACACACACACACACACACACACTTATATATATATATATAATACATACGTATGTGTTTGTGTGTGCTTAAATATATGTTTGTATTGGGTATACATAATGTATATATTAATATACAGTTGTGAGTATGTATATCATAAGTATATATCAGTATGTGTTTGTATGTCTGTATATATAATTAAATATATACTTACTCACATGAGTGTATATGTCTATATATACATATATATATATATATATATATATATATATATATTAATATATCTGTGTGTGTGTGATAACAAATATGTGTGTGTAACTATATATTTATGTGTTTGTATGTCTGTATATAAAATCTCTATGTGTGTGTGTTGGTGTGTGTCTGTTGGGTATAATAATCATAACACACATACATAAAGATTTTATATATATATATATATGCTGAATGGTGTTGTAGCCTAGTGGTTAAAGCTCAGGATTTGTTATCCCAGGTCATGGGTTCAAATCCCATCGACCACACATAAGAAATAAAAAAAAAAAAAAAAAAATATATATATATATATATATATATATATATATATATGAGTGTATGTGTATTTTTGTGTGTGTGTGTGTATACATACTCACAATCGTTTATAAATATATATACACACACACACATATACATATACAAACACACACAAATACAAATATAAATACACATACACTCATATATACTAATCTCAATGTGTATATAACTCACAATTGTATACAAATAAACATACTTTATATATACTTAAATTATATATATACATTCTCACAACCATATATATAGTGTGTGTGTGTGATAACACACAAGTATATATATGTGTGTGTATGTGTTTATATAAATATATAGACACACATATATGGTTTTGAGTATGTATACCCAACAAACACATACTCATTAGTATATAGACATACAAACAAATAGATAATTAAAATATATGCATGTATGTAAAGACAGACACCCACTCCCACGCACACCCACACACACACATAGAGATTAATATATATGAGTGTGTTCCTCTCTCTACATACATACATCTAGACACGTACACTCATATATATTATCTTTATTTGTGATAACACATACATGTGTGTGTGTTGGGTATACATATTTACAACCGTATATACAATTGTGAGTATATATATTTAGACACACACACATATGTCTATATTTGAATATGTACAGCCAACACATACACAAATATACTAATCTCTATGTGAGTTTGTGTGTGTATATGTGTGTGTGTATTTATATAAACACACACACAGCCATTCAATAAATACTATGTGTATGTATACCTGTGTGTATATAAATATGTATTTATAACTCACAACTACAAATATAGGCACACATAGATACACACACACACACATACACACACAAGCACACACACACATAGAGATTAGTATATATATGTGTGTGTGTATGTATGTGTTGAGTATACATACTCATAACCATGTATGTATATATATAGACACACACACACACACACACACTCATATATAATAATCTCTATGGGTGTGTGTTTGTATGTGTGTGTGTGTGTGTGTGTGGAGTGTATGTGTGTGTGTGTGTTGGGTATACATACTCATAAACGTATATATAAGCATACTATATAAAATTTTTGTGTGACAAAATATACATGTGTGTATGAGTGTGTATACCAACACACCACACACACACTCATATATAGAGATTAATATTTGTGTGTATGTGTGTTGGGTATACACACATAAATAAACACGTATATGTTATCACACACACACACACACTCCTATATACATATATATTTAAATATATGCATACAAACTGCCACACACACTCATGTATATATATATACATATATATATATATATATATGTATATATATATGTTGTGTGTGTGTTGGATATACATACTCATAATCGTATATATAGGCATACTATATAAAATTTTTGTGTGACAAAATATACATGTGTGTATGTGTGTGTATACCCAATACACCCACACACACACACTCATATATAGAGGTTAATATCTGTGTGTGTGTGTATTGGGTATACACACATAAACAAACATGTATATATTATCACACACACACACACACACATATGTTCATATATATTTAAATATATGCATACAAACTGCCACACACACTCATGTATATATATATATATTGTGTGTGTGTTGGGTTTACATACTCATAACCGTATATAAATATATGAGTGTGTGTATGTGTGTGTTTATGTGTGCCTATATATATATATATATATATATATATCACACACACTCATATATACTAATCTCTATGTGTGAGTATATATACACACACACACACAAGAGATTAGTATATGAGTGTGTGTGTGTGTATGTTGGGTATACAAACTCATATAGAGATTATACATATATGTGTGTGTGTGTGTGTGTGTGTGTGTGTATTGGGTATACATGCTCACATAGAGATTATATAAACACACACATATGGATGTGTCTATGTATGACTATATATATATATATATATATATATAATACATACGTATGTGTTTGTGTGTGCTTAAATATATGTTTGTATTGGGTATACATAATGTATATATTTATATATGGTTCTGAGTATGTATATCATAGGTATATATCAGTATGTGTTTGTATGTCTGTATATATAATTAAATATATACTTACTCACATGAGTGTACATATATATATATATATATATATATTAATATATATGTGTGTATGTGATAACAAATATGTGTGTGTAACTATTTATTATGTGTTTGTATGTCTGTATATATAATCTCTATGTGCGTGTGTTGGTGTGTGTCTGTTGGGTATAATAAACATAACACACATACATAGAGATTTTATATATATATATATATATATATACGATGAATGGTGTTGTAGCCGAGTGGTTAAAGTTCAGGATTTGTTATCCCAGGTCATGAGTTCAAATCCCATCGACCATACATACTCACAATCGTTTATAAATATATACACACACACACACATATACATATACAAACACACACACAAATTCAAATATAAATACACATACACTCATATATACTAATCTCTATATGTATATATACTCACAATTGTATAAAAATAAACATACTTTATATATACTTCAATTATATATGTACATTCTCACAACCATATATATAGTGTGTGTGTGTGATAACACACAAGTATATATATGTGTGTGTATGTGTTTATATAAATATATAGACACACATACATACGGTTATGAGTATGTATACCCAAGAAACACATACTCATTAATATATAGACACACACACACATAGAAAATTAAAATATATGCATGTATGTAAAGACACACACCCACACCCACGCACTCCCACACACACACATAGAGATTAATATATATATGAGTGTGTGTGCCTCTCTCTACATACATGCATATAGACACGCACACTCATATATATTATCTTTATGTGTGATAACACATACGTGTGTGTGTGTTGGGTATACATACTTACAACCGTATATACAATTGTGAGTATATATATTTAGATACACACACGTATGTCTATATTTGAATATGTACCGCCAACACATACACAAATATACTAATCTCTTTGTGTGTTTGTGTGTGTATATGTGTGTGTGTATTTATATAAACACACACACAGCCATTCATATATACTATGTGTATGTATACCTGTGTGTATATAAATATGTATTTATAACTCACAACTGCAAATATAAGCACACATAGATACACACACACACACATACACACACAAGCACACATACACACACAAACACACACACACATAAAGATTAGTATATATGTGTGTGTATGTATGTGTTGAGTATACATACTCATAACCATGTATGTATATATATAGACACACACACACACTCATATATACTAATCTATATGGGTGTGTGTTTGTGTGTGTGTGTGTGTGTGTGGAGTGTATGTGTGTGTGTGTATGGTATACATACTCATAACCGTATATATATGCATACTATATAAAATTTTTGTGTGACAAAATATACATGTGTGTTTGAGTGTGTATACCAGCACACCCACACACATACTCATATATAGAGATTAATATCTGTGTATGTTTGTTGGGTATACACACATAAATAAACATGTATATGTTATCACACACACACACACACACTCATATATACATATATATTTAAATATATGCATACAAACTGCCACACACACTCATGTATATATATATATATATATATGTATATATATATATATATGTTGTCTGTGTGTTGGGTATTCATACTCATAATCGTATATATACGCATACTATATAAAATTTTTGTGTGATAAAATATACATGTGTGTATGTGTGTGTATACCTAATACACCCACACACACACTCATATATAGAGATTAATATCTGTGTGTGTGTGTGTTGGGTATACACATATAAACAAACATGTATATATTATCACACACACACATACACACACACACACTCATATATACATATATATTTAAATATATGCATACAAACTGCCACACACACTCATGTATATATATATATATATATATATATATATATATATATATATATATATATATGTTGTGTGTGTGTTGGGTATACATACTCATAACCGTATATAAATATATGAGTGTGTGTATGTGTGTGTTTATGCATGCCTACATATATATATATATATATATCACACACACTCATATATACTAATCTCTATGTGTGAGTATGTATACACACACACACACAAGAGATTAGTATATGAGTGTGTCTGTGTGTATGTTGGGTATACAAACTCATATAGAGATTATACATATATGTGTGTGTGTGTGTGTGTGTGTGTATGTATTGGGTATACATGCTCACATAGAGATTATATAAACACACACATATGGATGTGTCTATGTATGACTATATATATATATATATATATATATATATATATATATATGATATCTATGTGAGTATATATACTCACACACACACACACATACACACACACACATATATATATAAACACGCACAAACATACACACACACACACACTCATATATAGTAATCTCTATGAATATGTGTTTATATGTATGCGTGTGTGTGTGTATGTGTGTGTATACCTATAACACATACCTGTGTGTGTGTGTGTCTATAACACACATGGAGATTATTATATATATAAGTGCATGCGTGTGTGTGTGTAGGCATGCACAGATACACACTCACACATACATGGAGATAACACATACAGTTGTAACTGTGAGTATGTATATATATATATTTTTATATATAGTTGTGTGTGTGTGTGTGTGACACACACACTTGTATGTAGAGACACACATGCATACCTTCATATGTGTGTGTCTATATATATATCTGTGCATGTGTGTGTGTGTGTGTATATTGGTTATACATAGAATGGTGTTATTTACATGTATATATACTCACATAGTTGTGTGTATGTGTACGTGTGTGTTGGGTATATATATAGACCCACACACACATTTATAGACACACACATACTCATCTCTATATACATGTATATAATACATACTTTTGTGTGCATACTCAATATGTACTTATCTCCATATGTGTGCATGTGTGTCTGTGTGTGCCTAACACACACACACACTTATATATACTTATCTCTATGTGTGTGCGCTAGGTATATATGCTCACAATCAGATATAAATATATAGACACACACATACACACAAACACACATTGAGATAAGTATATATGAGTGTGTGTTCATGTGTGTGTCTATATATATATACTTATCTTTATGTGTGTTTGCTTGTGTGTGTGTGTTGTGAGTATGTATACCCAACACACATACATACATATATACTAATCTCTACGTGTGTGTGTTTGTATGTGTATGTTGTGTGTTTGTATGTATGTGTGTGTATATATATATACATATCTCTATGTGTGTGTGTGTGTGTGTCTAATATATAAACACACGCACAACAAACACATACACATACACACACACACACACATATATGCATATTTACATATGTGTGAGACTTTATATGAGTGTGTGTATGTTGGGTATACATACTTATAGACACACAAACAAATATGCATGTGTATATATTTATATATGATTGCGAGTATGTATACCCAAGACAAACACACACATATAGACATAACACACATACACACAACCATGTGTGTGTATGCTATATACCCAACACACACACAGATACACACATATATAGAGATTAGTATATATGAGTGTGAGTTGTGTGTGTGTTGGTGGGTGTGTGTGTATGTGTGTGTGCAAAGACACACACACACACCAACACACACACAACTCATATATTAATATATATGAGTGTGCGTGCGTGTGCATGTGTCTATGTGTGTGTGTGTGTGTGTTTGTGTGATGTGTGTGTGTGTGTGTGGTGTGTGTTGGGTATACATGCTGTGTGTGTGTGTCTGTGGTGTACACACACACATGAGTGGTGTGCAAATACACACACACAAACATGCCCCAACACACACACACATGTATATAACATATATATATGAGTATGTATATCCGACACACACACACACACACACACACAGATATATATATATATATATATATATATATATATATATATATACATGTGTATGTGTAACACACTCTATATATATGTATATGTGTATGTGTGTGAGTATACCCATATATGGATGTGACACATGAAGATAAGTATATATTAGTGTGAATTTGTGTGTGTGTCTACATATATACAGTTGTTGGGCTTACATGCTCAGAAACACAATTAGATATACATATTAATATATATGAGTTTGTGTGTGCCCAACACACATACACACACACTCAGACACACATTTATAGAGATGTTTGTGTGTGTTTTTGTGTGTGTGTGTTGTCATATATATGTTAAGTAAACATACTCACACACAAACAGACACACACAATAAACAGTCGTATGTATATATATATATATATATAGATACACAAAAACATCTCAATGTGTGTGTCTATTTATATATGTGTGTGTGTCACTCAAATATATGAGTATGTATACCCAGCCCACACTAACTCATATATACTTATCTCTATGTGTGTGTGTATATGAGTGTGTGTGTTAGGT